>JAHFWL010000377.1:0-69553 GCA_021292165.1 Shinisaurus crocodilurus | reverse complement strand
TGTGGTCAATCTTCCGTTCTGTGGGACCGAGCGAAGGTCTTACTTCTTACACTTCTTTTCGGCACCAAATCAAAACGTTCCTTCCCCCCCCCCCGGGCATTTAAAATGGATGGATTTCCCCGTTTGCTGGAGGAATACAGTAATACCTTGCAGGGCCGGTGCTACCATTAGGCCAACTAGGCAGCTGCCTAGGGCGCAAGGCTAAAGGGGCGCCAGAAACGCCTTGAAAAAAATACAGCGCTCTCAAGTGGGAAGGGGGGGCTAAATATCTGATCTTGCCTAGGGCACCAAACTGCCTTGCACCGGTCCTGATACCTTGGATTGCAAGCATAATTCGTTCCGGAACCGTGCTTGTCCAAAACACTCTGATATCAAAGCGAGTCTCTGGCGGGCGTGAGCGGGGCCGATTTCGGCACGCTATGCCCACTCGAGGCGAGCGGTTGCATCCCTACGACTTGTCTTGCAAGACGTCGCTTGTTTATCAAGTCAATTTTTTTTTTTTGCTTGTCTTGCAAAATGCTCTCAGACCAAGTTACTTGCAATCCAAGGTATTACTGTAGTCTTTACGCTTCTCCATTTACAATTCTATCATTCTTATTATTTAGATTTGTCTTTTTTTATGATGCTATGTGGATCCCTTGTGGATGAAGGGCGGTTTATGAATGTTAAAAAGGAAGTAAAAAAAAGAAAGGGATACGTAACCGCTCGCTTGCTCACATTCCTCTTTGCCTGGCCCAGAGGGTGAAGAGAGGCAGTGGCGAAGGGGAGGAACAGGAAAAGCAGGCGCCGAAATGGCTCACCTGCCCTCCCCTTCTGGATGGCCGTGGGGATTGGGACCCAGCCGGAGAGGGTGCCCACGGCCACCCAGAACAAGCAAGAGCGAGTCCTTCTCTTCCTGGTCACCGTGTCCACTGCATCAGGGAGTGAGCGCATGAGTGGGCACAGCAGTCGATAATGTTATGATTTGTCCGGGGCGTGTAAGGCTGGGATGGGGGCAGCATAATTTCGTTTCTCCTTTCATTTTCGTTATTAAAAGCTTCACTCGGTTTGTTCCTCACTGGTTAGAATTGCACTCATTTCGTTAGTGATTCAGGAGTCGTGGTTTTGTTTCCGACACCGTCATTCCCATGTATTCGTTTCCCACTGATTTCCATCCATGGGAGACGCCCAACCAGTCTTCCGGGGCTTTGGAAAACTTTGGAATTCCCCCAGCCCAATGGCAAAGCCCGAGAGATGTATCAGGCGTTCTACTACTCCCACAAGGTATCCGACGAGTCAAAAGGTTCCCTTTCAGTTCCCATTCATTTGTATAACGAAAACAAATGCAGCAGCAGGGCTCATTCATTTTGGGGGTGGGGGGGTCCCCCCCTTCGTTTTGAAATGAATGCACTTCATTACCTACCAATGGTTTGTTTTTTAAGGCTTTTAATGTTGTACACTACTTTGAATGGTTTTCTTTCAGCAAAGTGCTTTACTACTAGTACTACTACTAGCACTAGTACTAGCACTACTGCTGCTGCTACTTATAGCACTGCTACTACTAGTGCTAGTATTACTAGTACTAGCACTGCTACTTCTGCTAGCACTACTGTTGCTACTACTGCTAGCACTTCAGCTACTACTGGCATTAGTATTACTCACAGTAGTACTACAAGCACTACTTCTACTAGTACTATTTCTGCTGCTACTAGTAGTACCACTAATAGCACTAGTACTAGCATGATTACTTCTACTAGCACTACTGCTGCTGCTGCTGCTACTACTGGCATTAGTATTACTTGCAGTAGTACTACAAGCACTACTTCTACTAGTACTGTTTCTGCTGCTACTAGTAGTACCACTACTAGCACTAGTACTAGCATGATTACTTCTACTAGCACTACTGCTGCTGCTGCTGCTGCTACTACTGGCATTAGTATTACTCACAGTAGTACTACAAGCACTACTTCTACTAGTACTACTTCTGCTAATACTAACACTACTACTACTACTAGCACTATTATTAACACTACTACTATTACTAATGCTGCTAGCTGCAGCTACTAAGCATTTGTAGTAGTAGTAGTAGTAGTAGTAGTGAAGAGGAGCAGCCGCCACCACGAGCTTTCTCATCTGCTGGCTTTCTCCTTGCGGAGTGGCCCCTTCCCCACATTCAGTGGTCCCAGTGAGGATGTGGAGGTCGACAGTGAGGGGTATCTTGCCCCGACAACCCACCCACCCCACAAACCCGGAGCCAACACTGGAGAGAGGGAGACATCAAGAGAAGGAAGGCATAACGAAAGAGGCTGAGGAACAAGAGATGGAATTTAAAAATATGGCCAGAGGTGCACACGTCAGCATCCAAGGGCATCGATCCAGGGACTCACTGGGTGGGGGGAAATCTGAAGGTCTCCTAGTCAAACCCACTATATGCCCAGGGCTGTGTATACAACACAATCTGTGTGTTCAGGCAATGCAAAATTGAACCCAACAAAATTTGGAGAGGGCACCTTCCTCCTAGGATTAACTACGGTATATCTAAAGGTACCATGTTTAGCGGACTAATCGGTTAGATTCATCCATTTAGATCTCTCAGGCAGCAATCCTATGACCCCTGGACATGGTCTGAGGGGCCATAGGATACCAGGGATTCACCCCTCCAAGGTCAGAGACAGCGCTCCCACCTCGGAAGGGGGAGTTGGAAATCCAACACACACCCCTCCACCGCCCATTTGCTGGCGGTGCAGAAAGAACAGCACAGGCTGCCCTCCAAGGTTGGGAAGTCAACCTCGGAGAGGGGGAAAGGGAGTGTTTCAGGGGGTGGGAAGAGACCGGAGAGGCCGGGATACGAGCTGTCCTGAGGCCTCTCCAGGCTCCTCTCCTGACCTCCCCTCTGAAGCGCCATCGCTAGACAGGCAAAAAGCCCGTCTGGCGAAAAATGCAGGGCGGGAGGACCAGGAGGCGAAGACGGCCTCCGCCGCTCCTCCCGCCCGGCACTGGACGATCGGAAGTCTCCGAGTCCGGGAAGCTTCTGATCATCAAGGGCACAACTGATAGAACTGCACCCTTAACAGACTCCAAATGCCACATATTCATCATCAAGCGGCAGATTCTTTTTTTGTCTTAAAAAAAAATGATGATTTAGGTTTAAATACAATAACTGTAGGTGGTATCAACCCTTCAGTGCACAAGAGGGAAAAAGAGATGCCTCTGCTAAGATGGAGTTTGCCGCGACACCAAGTCTGGGGTCTCCTTCAAAGGTATTGTCGTGTTATCCACATCCAGGCTGATGTTGCTTTGATTCATTCAAATGGAATTGATTAATGAGAACGATTAATCCTGTGCACAGCTACCTGAGAGTAACCTCACTGAAATCAATGTGGCTGACGTCCGAGCAGACATGTATAAGATTGCACTGTTAGCCTGCAGTCCTATGCACATTTCCCTAGGTGGGAAACTTATTTCCGAATAGAGAACGATTATGCACAGTGGGACTTCTTTCCGAATAGACCTGCATAGAAATGCATTGTAAGGCTTCGGAGCGCCTCTCCCGACGTGAATCTACCTGGACACTACGCTCAACAGCTGAGGCCTTCCTCCGAGGGCCACCTCTGAGGGAGGCTCGGAGGGTGGCAACAAAGGGGAGGGCCTTCTCAGTGGCAGCCCCCGATTTTGGAATGATCTCCCCACTGAGGCCTGCCTGGTGCCAACTTTGTCATCCTTTCGGCACCAGGTTAAGATTGTCCTCTTCTCCCAGGCATTCAATGGCATATGGGGGCATTTATGTCGGTCTAGTTGCATTGAAATTGTTTTCGCTGCTGAAATTGTTTAAATTCTGTTTGAATGTTGTATAGCGGCATTTTATGCTGCTTTATTGTATTTGTGGTATGTGTTTTTTATGAATTGTTGAGAACTGCTGAGAGAGCTTCAGCTATCGGGCAGTATAGAAATGAAATATAATAATAATAATAATAATAATAATAATAGTAGTAGTAGTAGTAGTAGTAGTAGTAGTAGTAATTCTTGAATCAGATGACAGCAAGATGTACAACCCATGTGAAACTTCTCCCAAGATGTTTGCCGCCACCACCACTCAATTGTTTTCTTGCACCAACCAGGTTGGATCATGTGCCAAAAAAACAACAATGGAAAATTGAGCTGAAATAAACACTGCAGAATTTGGCTTCCCATTTTGCAGAATTTTGCACCTCATTTTGCAGAATTTTGCACTCTCACTCTCTTTTTTCCCCTAATTTCCAAATACTCTCAGGGGGCAGCTGCAGAAAAGTTTACAACAGCAAGGAGCTCAGCCTGGGACAGTCTGAAGTAACCCAATAAGAGAACTTCAGTTCTTGGGCTGTTGAAACATGTAAGAAATAAATAATAAATAAAGATAAAGTGGAGAGTACCTTGGAGCATGTGCAAAGTGTCACCCCCACTTTGCCACTAAGAGCTCATAGCATGTTCTCTCTCTCTCTCACGCGCACACACACACACACACACACCAGTGGTAGAAGGGTTTTTATGAACAGATATTTAGCTATCTTTGCAAATAATGTTTTTTTTGGTGGGGGGGGGGAGCTGCACACGCCCTGCTCATCTTCGCTGCTGTAGCTTTTCCTTTCCTCTCCATCCCCATTTACCTCCTATGAAGAACTTGCCATTCCACCGTCGTTTTCTAGTCTTAAAGTACAGCTCCAGCCATCAGGAGGCGGTGCTGTGGGTTTCCAATACAGCTCTGGCGGTCCCCATACAGAGATGCCCAGAGTCTTCCCTGAATTTTCAGCTTTTTCAGTTTTGTTTTTTGTTTTAGTAAGTCCCTAGTCCCTTGTGTTTGTGGAACTAGCAGAAAGCACGTGGGAAGAATTCATCAAGACATTCATACAGGGCCAAAGTCAAAAGTGGGAATCATCATCAGGCACCTGCTGAGGGCCCACAGCCCCAGCAGGGCCCACTGACAACAGCCCCCTGGAGCTACTCCTTCTCTTCACCGTTGCAACCTGCTTGTACACCCTCCTCTCACTCTGGCCCAGGCAGTATGGCCAGAGGTGCACACGTCAGCATCCAAGGGCATCGATCCAGGGACTCACTGGGTGGGGGGGAAATCTGAAGGTCTCCTAGTCAAACCCACTATATGCCCAGGGCTTGTGTATACAACACAATCTGTGTTTTCGGGCAATGCAAAATTGAACCCAACAAAATTTGGAGAGGGCACCTTCCTCCTAGGATTAACTGCGGTATATCTAAAGGTATCATGTTTAGCTGACTAATCGGTTAGATTCATCCATTTAGATCTCTCAGGCAGCAATCCTATGACCCCTGGACATGGTCTGAGGGGCCATAGGATACCGGGGATTCACCCCTCCAAGGTCAGAGACAGCGCTCCCACCTCGGAAGGGGGAGTTGGAAATGGAGAAAAGGTTCTACCAGCTTTCTGCCCATCAAGCAAGCAAGTGGCAACCATGATGAGGAAGGGGGTGAGGAGCAAGAGCGGCTGGTGACCACGGTGGTGAGAAGGTGGACTCACTGAGGGAAGGGGTCCATTGAAGGTAGTCTGGCCAGTGGTCCTACAAAACCTGGAGCCGGCCCTAAGGAAATAATCTCCTGCTTTCTAGTGTTGTAGACCAGTGTTCTCCAACCTTGGGTCCCCAGATGTTTTTGCCCTACAACTCCCAGCATGCCCCAGTGTTGTAGACAATGAATGCAAGCGCACTGGGAAAACTAATAAGGAATTGGCCCTTATTCTTAAGATGTTAACTTCATTTTTAAAAAGAATTCAGTAGGAAAACCTGTGCCCTCCAGATGTTTCAGATGACAACTCCCATAATCCCTGACCATTGGGCCATGTTGGGTGGAACTGATGGGAGTTGTAGCCCAAAACATCTGAAGGGCACCAGCTTGCCTACCCCTAATTTAATGCGATTAAGGGTGCAATCCAATGCATGTTTAAACAGAGCATGCAGGGAATTGTAGGACTGTTTTCTGCCTAAACATGGATAGGATGGCACCCTAAATCACTTTAAACATACCGGGCTCCCAGTATTTTTAAGTTCTGGCTATTCTCCTTCTCCTGTGGCCACTTAGGTCCCCTCACCAGAGACCTTCTGGCAGCATCCTTACCTTCAAGGCTCTGGACAGGGTGGGACCGATGCACCTGCACCCGCAATTTCGGTTCCCCTTCTTGTACCTTGACATCCTATCTGCTCTTTTAAAACCCCAAAGCAAGAACTGTACTGATGGAGCTGCCATAGCACTGCTCATTTAACTACTTGGTTGTTCGCCTCTGCCCAATTTCAACTCACCCCAGGTGAGCAGACAGTTGCAACACTGGATTAAACACTGGGGAACCTGATCCCCCCCCCTCCGCAAACTGTAGCAGTACCTCAGTTTCTTACTCACGGGCATAGTTTGGCTGCCATGCAGGGCGTGGATCGCTGCTTGGGCCTCCGTGTGAGAGGAGAATTTAACAAAGGCGCAGCCTGGAGGGCGTCAGAGGGGAGAGAGAGAGAGAGAGAGAAAGAGAGAGAGAGAGAGAGAAAGAGGGAGGAAGGGAGGGAGAGAGGAAGAGAACAGGCAGAAAGAAAAGCAGCAAGTGAGAATGAAGCTGGGGGGAAATACACAATCCAAGGAGCACTATCCCATGCCCCTCTTTGTACCTGGCCTCAGCAAGAACATCCCGCGTCCCCCTGCCAGTTTTTGTTTTGTTTTTACACACTTCAGAGCACTTTGGACAAAGTGTGGCTATTCTCAGGAACACCTCTCTCTTTCCGCAAGCATAATGATTATGCACTCTAAGCAATCACAAAATGGAACGTAGAACTTGGTGCGCATGTCAAAAGCAAAAAAACAGTTTGCTTTAACTTTTTCTTTTTTTTCTTTTTAAAGGGATGGTTAATTTTTGACCTCTGTTGCTAAACTTGCTGAGAACATCACTACTGTTAATGCAAGGGTTCAAAGAGAAACCACTGCAAATGTTCTTAAAATGTTGGTCTGCCAATCAAATCTGGTTTGGGATTATCTCGCTTTAAACACAAAACAAGATCCACAATTTTCTAGCCCTCATGATTAAGAGATGAGAGCCTGAGGACATGCACAGGCAGCCAAATCCAAGGATACATCTACACACCAATTTAAGACCTGCTTAACTTACTATGGCTCCCAGCAAAGTAGCCCTGGGAACTGTCGAAGGGGTTAAAGGAGGAACCTTTTGGTTAGGAAGTGGATAGAAATATAAAAATGAAGGAATGATTAGTAGAGATCCAACCAAGAATCTTCAGTGACAATTCCCAGAGTTCTTTGCAGAATGTCTTGAGAGTTAAACCGCTTTGAAAACAGACTGCAGTGTAAACAGGCCCTTCAAAGATAGATGGAGCCGTTCTCAGCCCTGGATGGCCAGAAGTCATTAGACGGACCTTTGCTGTTGCCGTCAGGTCCTCGGAGCACTGTGCATTCGTCAATCACACCGAACGGTTCAAAGAGGCGGAGTATATCTTCTTCGGATTGCTGCTTGTTCAACATGCCCACAAAGAGCTTCCTGTCCCCTACAGGGGGGAAAAAAGCACACAACACAGAACCATCAACTTTCTGTGGATCTCTCAAGGCTGGGGGAGGAAAGGGGCAGGATTGATCCAATCCCAGAAGGGACCTGGAGGACAATAATTTGGCAAGGGCGTTGCCATTTTCTAAAAGGGAGGAAGGATCTGTCCCCTTCAGAGAATAGCAGCCCCCAAGTTTCCAAGGGGTGGGGATTGTAGGTGCATGGGGTTTAGTGTTGGGTCCGTACAGACAAACACACAACCAGTGCTGCGTGTAAGCTGGCATTCCACAGAAATGCAGGAAAACCACGGACTGCGATACTGGCTGCGGATTCACCTTTGTGTGTGCATGTTATTGTTGTTCCCCACCTCAATCCAAGTGGAGAGGCGGGTAAGAAATTTATTATTATTATCATCATCATCATCATCATCATCATTACATGAGGAAGTTTCTAGTCCTTATTGATTTGAATATATGCTGTGGTCCAGCAACTCAAAAAATCTCAGAAGCCAGAGGGATGGCTGAATAAGTGGAGGGGTGCTTTAGTTAGTACCTTTCCCCACTATTAGAAGAAAAGGAATACATTGTGTAAAATAGTAAACATTGACAAATAAATTATGCAAAGCAAGAAAAATCATGCCCACGGGAACAATTTCCATAATTCATTATAGGTCAAAGAATCCAGCTTTCCCTGTCCTAGAATGTGGGTTACCTTGCTGTAGAATGTTTTAAAATATATTTAGAACAGAGTACTAGAGCTCTGGGGAAAGGTGGTAAAACACAGCTATTAGAGATCCCAGGTGCCTTCAGGGAATCACAACTCCTATGGCTCCTGGAGGAACCATGGAAATTAAATGGATTTTAAGTGTGTGGTGTCAACGGCACCTCTCTCTCTCTCTCTCTCTCTCTCTCTTCCTCCAAAGCCCTCATCAAAGACCCATAAAGTTTTTTGCCTCAACCCCTTGGTTCTCACATCCTCAGGTGAAACAAAACCCCAGGCTGCACCCCTATGCATGTTTATATGGGAGCAAGCCCCATTAAATTCAATGGGACTTACCTCTGAGTCACATTGCAACTGCAGTGCATGCACACAGAGCTATACGTTCGGGGGGGTGTTGCAAGGGGAGATGAGATGGAGTCTAAGCCTTTCTCCCTACACTGCAATGGGCCTTGATTTTTGCTATTGGCCATGGAAGGCAAAACTTGTAGTCTGAAATGTTTAGCCAGTACACATTTTCCCGAGTGGCTAAGAGCTTCTCCAAGGAGGTGGCGATTCTGGAACAGAGCCATGATATGTGGGCTGGGTTTGGTTTTTTTTTTTTTTTTTTTTTGGGGGGGGGGGGTTCTTGCTTTTTTAAAAAAAATAAAACTATATTGGGAGTGTCCAACATGGAGTTACAACACAATGTGTATTTTGTCCCTTAGACTGTAAGCTGCTTGAGGGCAGGGACCTCTCTCTTCTGCTTAAATTACCCTGCTCAGCGCCATCTGCCTCAAGACTGCTGTATAAATATAACAGCAGCTTAAAGCTTTGCAGGAGCTGAGCTCTCGCTCAAACCATGGCTCTGTGCAAGTCCTCCTCTACATCGTACTAATGAAGAACAGTGGCTTTTTATTCCCCCCCCCCAAGGCTGTCATTTGGGGGCTTATAAAAAAAAGAAGCAGCTGCAATCAATTATCACCAGGCTGCAAATAAGTAGCGCTCCCAGATTTCAGATAGATTTCTGGACACATGACAGCCCCACTGGGGATGTACCATTCTCCTTCCTTCTCCCCCCCACTCCCACCCCCCAGCTTTTTTTTTTAAACAGGGGGGTCATCTTGGCAAAAGGATTAAAATGTGACGTTCCCCACAGCGGGGTATTGCACAATTGCCCCCCGGGGGGTGACGAAGGCCAGGAACGTGCCAAGCTGCAGCTTCCGAGAAGCTGCGTGAAAAGCGCCCTTATTGCAGGCGACAGGATCAGAGGGCTTGGCTGGAAAGGGAAACCGATTTAACGTGACGTGTGTCGGGAGGAATTGCAAAGGGGGCGCTATCCGTTGGAGAGTGCAATGACCTGGAAATACTTTTTTCTGTTGTGTTGTGTTCTGTTCGGAAAGGGCCTACGAGCTGCGACTGCCCAGGGTGGTCGCTCCCGAACCGCACGCCGCAAAAGAACCACTAGTGTAGTGTGCTAGATAATGAAAGCCTTCCTTGAGGCCACAGGACCCAGCTACAAAGGAGGGTGTCCGGTCTACCTTTGCAGGATTTGATCCCCCAGCCTTGTCTCCTTCTGATTCGCTGGGGGGGGGGGTGCTATGTACTAAACTCATTTCAAGGTTCCTGTGAGCTCAAAGCACTCCTGCAGTAACTCTGCATGAGTCTCTGCTCTGAGCTTGCCTCCTTCAATCAGCATTCTCTGTGTCAATGCGTGCAGTGCAATTGGATCTACTGAACAGCTCCCAAAATGCAGCAGAGTCACACAAACTTTGCCCAGCTTGGCCTTTCTATATCGGAACCTAAACTTTGCCTTGCCTTGGCAGAACCTGAATTTTTGTCTTGCTTGGCTTTGCCTTGGCAGAACCTGAACTTTGCCTTGCTTAGCCTTGCCTTGGCAGAACCTGAATTTTTGTCTTGCTTGGCTTTGCCTTAGCACAGGGGTTCTCAACCAGGAGGGAATTCCCCCCAGGGGAGGAATTTTAGGGTTTACGGGGGGGGGGGGGGATTGAGACCACAGATTCAAACTGTTGGGAGTACTGATCTTTCTACAAATTACAATTCTACAGATTGTACGTAATCTACAGGACATCACACCTTATTGTATGGCACAAATTAAATTAAAAGTAAAGATAAATATTTCACTTGTTATTTGTGGAAATACTCCATTTATAGTTATTCTATATTATATGCATATTATTTGGAATGCAGCTTTTGAGTCAGACAATCTTGTAAAGGGGGGGAATGACATTCTGACATATGGTGAAAAGGGTGCATCGGGCAAAAAAGGTTGAGAACCACTGCCTTAGCAGAACCCGAACTTTGCCTTCCTTGGCTTTGCCTTAGCGGAACCCAAACTTTGCCCTGCTTGGTTTTGCCATGCTTGCCTTGCTGGAACAGAACTCTTGCCTAGAACCCCCTACTTCGGTTGGTACCCCATCTGGCTGAGACCTCCCCTTGGGACAGATCAATCATACAGAGATACAACAGGAAGGCTCTTCTGCGGGCAGCTATTTTTCAGGGATGGGTGAGAATTTCATTTCAGTTTCGTTTTGATAAGAATTTGCCAAAATTCGCAAATTTCTCCACATTCAGGACAAAAAGAACTTGCAATATATATATATATATATATATTAATTGAGTGTGGGGGAAACCAAAACTGACAGTGATATTTGTCCATCCAGGCCGCCCAGAGCTTTGAGTGCTCAGATCTTAAAAGCCTGGGTTTGAATCCCTGTGCATTCAACCCTGTCAGTGCTTAATTAGACTTGCCACCTCTTTGTTCTAACAGGCTCATCATCTTTAACAGCTATACGGCAGGCAAGTACAACGTGGTCCTCCCCGCGCAGGGAATAGCTTTGAATATGGCCAGTGCAGATGGGTGAGAATTTGGTCTCAGTTCATTTTCGGCAAGGATTTACCAAAATTCGCAAAGTTCTTCATATTCAAGCGAGAAAGAACTTGAGATTTTAAAAAAAGCAAATGTGGGAGAAAGCGAAACTGACAGGCTCGCCCATTCCTATTCCCAATGCAAGCAGAAGTATCCGCCCACAGCAGAGGCTCCCTGTTGTGTCTCTGCATCACTGGGCTGGTCCCTTTCCCATTCTGAGTCAAAAACAGAAGGAGTGGGCTTCTCCGAGGGCTAGTCATTCTTAATTTTACCCAATATAGCCAGGTGGGCCTTGAGGGCAAGGCTGCCACAGGTGCCCAAGCCTGGCTTTAAAAAGGGATTAGACAAGTTCATGAAGGATAACCCTACATGGCTCCGGCCCAGTTTATCTCAAGGAGCGCCTCCAGCAACATCAAGTAGGCCGCTCAACAAGATCTGCCACGGAGAGCCTTCTCCTTATCCCATCAGCCAGAGCAGCCAGGCTGGTGGGGACTAGGAAGAGGGCCTTCTCTGTGGCAGCCCCCAAGTTATGGAACTCCCTCCCTAGTGACCTTCGCCATGTCCCCTCCGTGATGAGCTTCCGCCACACATTAAAAAAACATGGTATTTCAGGCGGGAATATGGGGTGGGTTAGGATTTTAAAAGAATTTTTATACTGTTTTAATTGTCATGTTTTTATTGCAGTGTTAATTGTACATCGCCCAGGGTGGCCGGGCCAGATGGGCGATTAACAAATATAATAAATAAATAAATAAATAAATGGATAAGGCTATCCATGGCTGCTACTCACGATGGCTATATGCTACCGCCAATATCAGAGGACTCTGTTACCAGTTTGCTGGGGAACACAAGCGGGAGGGTGCTGTTATGCTCAAGGGGGGTGACGAGGCTCTAATATTTTCCCTTGTCCAGTAGTCTTGACTCAAATCACACACACACACCCTCCGAACTCCAATTAGCTGTGCACGCCTATTGTGCCTACAACTTTCCCCCTCTGCTCTAGGCTGGGCGGGGTGTAATTTAGATTGGTATCATGGTGGAAGGGGAAAGGGTTTGATCCTGTCCCTCTCTGCTGCGCCCGTGATCCCCCTTGTTAACTGGTTTTTGCAGAAGCAAATCACACCGGGAGATCCGACGATGGACCTTCCACGTGACACGTGGTTTGGCCCGAAATTATCAAGAAAATCCAAGTGTGGTGTAACGTGCAGAAAGGCTAGACTCGGATCAGGGTTCAAATCCCAGCTCAGGGCCCAACTAGCAACTGGAAACATTTGATTCACCGCTGAAAACATAACCCCGTTATCAAAGTATTAAAAGTACCATTGGGATGAACCTCCGCACTGCTTAGCATCCTCTCTCTCTTACTATGACAATTCTTGATGCCCAGTAGAAAGAAACACAGGGCCGAGCTGGGTGGGGGAGCCCTTCCTAAGGCTGGATGACTAAGGCACCAGAAACAAAAACATTGAAGGCTCGCCGATGCTTTGGAATCTTGTTTCCGTATCTCATGCGGGTGGCCCCGAGCGGAATGCCTGCCTGAACCGATTAGCATCGCCAGATTTGACGGCCACGCTTTTCGCAGTGAGAGTCGTCGTGGCAACCCACACATCCGTAAAGCACAGTTTGCGGAGCAGGGAGAGGGAGGAGATCATCCTCTTCTCCCAACTTCACCCCCACCAGCCTGTTCATTCTTTATTGCTAGCAAAATCCCTGCGATTATGATTGGCACGGTGCGGCTGGAGGTAAGATTTGTATGTAGCAGGAATCTGGGGGAAGGCGTAAGGCATCCGTATGCACAAAGCGGAGAGAGTTTCACCTGCAGGGTCCCTGTCAATAGGGGCCAGACCCCCCCACCCCACCTCCAGTGTCAGGGGTGGAGGACAGCAGTTAACTTTCCCCCGCAGGAATGATTCGGAGATGCGAGAAATACAGGGTGCACTCAAGGACAACCAATTGAGCTGGGGGTTAGTGCTAGTCTTTGCTCCAGCCAATTTCATTTAATCCAGCCCATTGAGATGGACGCCTGCTCTGCTCTGCATAGCCCCACCCACTTCATCTGCATAGCCCCTCCCCAGTGAGCAGACTACAGTAATACCTTGGATTGCAAGTAACTTGGTCTGAGAGCGTTTTGCAAGACAAGCAAAAAAAATTTAGAAATTTTGACTTAATAAACGAGCAAGGTCTTGCAAGACAAGTACCAGTAATCATAGGGATGTAACCGCTCGCCTCGAGCGGGCGGAGCGGGCCAAAATCGGCCCCGCTCACGCCCGCCAGAGACTCACTTTGATATAAGAGTGTTTTGGATTACAAGCACGTTTCCGGAACGAATTATGCTCTCAATCCAAGGTATTACTGTACTTTGGTTTTTTTACTAGAACCCCCAAAAACCACCAGTCACAGCCAGCTGCGAATTTGTGTGTGTGTGTGTGTGTGTGTGTGTGTGTGTGTGTATGTGTGTTGATGAAGTCAATGAGCCACTGCACCCCCAGGAGCCATATTTGTATACGAAGTACAAATCGGCATCTGAATTGCCATCGATCAGGGATTCTAACACAAAACTCAAACTGACCAGCAGAGCTGCACAAATACCAGGTCAAAGGCAACACTCCCATTTTACTCCCATGCAGGGCCGGTGCTAACAGTAGGCCAACTAGGCAGCCGCCTAGGGCGCAGGGCTAAAGGGGGCGCCAGAAACGCCTTGAAAAAACAACAACACACCGCTGAAATGCATATTTTACCAACTTGGGGGCGCTAAATATCTGATCTTGCCTAGGGCACCAAACTGCCTTGCACCGGTCCTGGGGGGCGCTAAATATCTGATCTTGCCTAGGGCACCAAACTGCCTTGCACTGGCCCTGCTCCCATGTTACAGCTGAAGGAACACTGAGGCCAAGAGATATAAGTCATTAGCAGAAAACCAGCCATGGGTGGCACAGATCTTGATTCCCCCCCCTCCCCCCAGTTTTGCTTGCGATGGTTAAACTCCCGGGGTTCAGAAACTTTTGCCAATCTACTGTAAATCACCCAGAGATCTAACAGGAGATCCCAATCGACCTTCTGCCTGCCCTTGCCTTAGCGGCTGCTGGAATGCCCGAAGACTGGACAAATATATATATTTATATATAAATATATAAATGATGAATTATTTATCTATTTGTTTATTCATTCATTATTTAGGGTTGCCACCCACTTCAAAAGAATCTTAATTAATCTTCATATGGGCTTTAGCAAATCAATCGACTGATAAGATTAAATTTGCATGCATTTGTATACCGGTATATGACAAAAATCATTCTAAAGAAAACAAACCTTCTTTGCTTTCAGAGGGTGTGTGTGTGTGTGTGTGTGTGTGTGTGTGCGCGCGCGCGTGCGTGTGTGTGTGTTGCAGCAAACATCATGCTAAAAGAGGCATTCTCCCTTCCCTCTTATGTGGGACGGGATGCCCCTTTTAAGACAGCACTCACCATCTCAGTTTTTAGAAGTACCTGTATCAAAAAAAACAAATTTAAGTCTGCTGCCTGATTAATTGGAGAGCACCCTCTTTTTTTTTTTTCCAGTCCTAAGAACATAAGAAGAGCTGTCCCAGATGTTAGGCTGCAACTCCCATCAGCTCCAGCCAGCATAGCTGATGCATGGATGATGGGAGTTGTAGTCCAAAACCATCTGGAGGGCTGCAGGTTCACCACCCTGGCCTATCTGGTCCAGCATTCTGTTCCCACAGCGGCCAACCAGATGCTGTGGGCCCACAGACAGGACACAAGTGCAATAGATCCCTTCCACTTGTGTTTCCCAATAACTAGAAGGGTCTACTGCCCCCAGTACTGGAGGTAGCATGCAGCCATCGTGACTAGTAGCCATTGATAGCCTTACCCTCCTCGTCTAGCCCATCAAAATACTTGGCAAGACATTCATCCCACTGATTAACTGACTAAACACTGCAGCCCGTAACAAGAAGTACAACCACAGCAGTGTGGTGCAGAGGTTAGAGGGTGCATCTAGGGCTGGGGAGACCCGGGTTCAAAACCCCATGCATCCAGGAATCTCATTGAGCGGCCTGGGCCCGGCCTAATCTACCTCACAGGGTTGTTGTGAGGATAAAACAGGGGTTGGAGGGGAGAACCACGTACTCCTTGGATACAAATTGGCGTAAGTACAGTATTTTTCCATGTATAAGACTATACTTTTTCCTAAAATCGTTAGACTAAAAATTGAGGGTCGTCTTATACACAGAAGTAAGCCAAGGAGAGAACCGCGCGGTTGTGAAACTGCCCAGTGGGGGGGCGTCTTATACATGGGGGCGTCTTATAGACGGAAAAATACGGTAAGTAACAACAAGAGCGTGGTACTTAACAGAGTTTTACTGGCAAAACACACACGCATACACACGTGCAGGGAGCTTACAAGCTAAGGGTCAAACTACACGCATCCCACTCCTTGCTCTCCCATCGGTTTTACATAATCATGATGTGATGTCACACGCCACACATTTCCCAGCAGAGAGAGAGAGAGAGAGAGGAGAGAGGGAAGAGAGCATAACGGCATGCAGGTAGGGCCGGCGAAGACCCCTGTCTGAGACCCAGGCGGGCCACTGCTGCCTGGCTGTGTCAACAATACTGAGCTAGATGCTCTGCCTCAGTATAAGGCAGTTTTCTAGGTTCCACTTGCAATTATGCGGACTTAAGCTCAGTTATAGTTTCCAGAGTAGGGGATTCAGAGGAAAAGGAATAAACATAGGCAAAGGAAAATTCCAGCAGCCGATTATCCACATGACCTCATTTATTTAACAACAAACGCAGCCATTTCTTTTTTCATGTGTGTGTTTGTTTAAAAAAAAAAAGAACGAAAGAAAGAAAATCTCGTCATCATCTTATCCTTTGCTGCTCCCGGCCTCTTCCTTCCCCCCACCCCAAAATACGTCCAACCTGCCCATCTGGCCGTGAGTTACAGCAGCCTCTGGGAAATGATGGGTTTCCATAGAAACAGTACTCCAACAATCAAGAGGCACACACACACACACACACACACACAGATGATATTTCATCATTTCTGGACCAGGGAGGGGGATGGGCTGGATCTGTCAGAGGTTGTTTTTTTTTTTAGCTTTCGTGGCTTAAAGAAGGAACCTCCACCGGCAAAGGCAGGATACTTTGCTGCCACATGCCACAGGCAAACGACAACCAGGGGTAGCAATTTTAAAATACGAGACGCGGAGAAAGCGAGGAGGATACACTGTTCAGATGAGTCAGGGAAAGAAAGAGAAACCAGTTCTGTAAATCCCGATTCTTGTGGCTCAGGGTTAGGGTGCAGGGAGGTGAACAGAATGTTGAACAGGAATTGCAGGTTTCCAACTCTTATGATCTATGAAATCTATGAAATACTCCCATATTATATATATATATCCCTGCATTTAGTTCATAAGGGGGAAGGCTAAGCTAGGACCCTTGGCCCCAATTATCCTAGTTTTCTATATGTAAGGTGGTTTGTTTGTATTTAAACACACACGCGCACACGCACACACACACACACACACACGTGTGCGCACTGGAGAGCATATAGTCATTGTCCACTGGTGTTCTGAAGTGGAACACTAGGAAGGGGAGCATACCGCTCACTCTGCTGGAGTTGTAGTAGATCAGCCCCAAGACTGAACGTGATATATTTTTATGAAATTAAGAACAGTGTGGAGAAAGAGAAAATGGGAACATAGGAAGCAGTGGATGCCTTATTCCAGGTCAGACCATTGGTCCATCTAGCCCAGGGCTCTCCAACCTTGGGTCCCCAGATGTTGCTGGACTACAGCTCCCAGAATCCCTTGCCATTAGCCATGCTGGCTGGGTATGCTGGGAGCTGTAGGCCAGCAACATCTGGGGACCCAAGGTTGGAGCGCCCTGATCTAGCCCAATATTGGCAGAGGTTCTCCAGGGCCTCGGGCAGAGGAAGCGTCTTCCCCATCGTCTGCTCCCTGGTCCTTTGAACCGGGGACCTTCTGCATGCAAAACCAGTGCCCTGCCGCTGAGCTACGGGCCACTACCCAAATCTCTGTCTCTCAAAGCACTATAACTTCGAGTCACCCAGTGAAAACTGGCCATCAGCAAGCCCAAGACAGTGAAAGGATATAAACAGATATAAAATTTATGGAATTCATGGGCAATGAGGTATGGTGAAGCCCACAGGCTTAGGCCAGATGCCTTTAAAAAGGCAAAACAAGGAGCAGACAAATTGATGAAATAGAGGTCTATTAGTGGCTATTCAGCGGTGGCCATCAAGGCAGGACTTTGGGGGCGGGCATTCAGGGCCCCACTTAACAGAATGAGCAGGAAGGCCCCCACAACACAGTCTGGCCGGCTTGCCATATTTTGAAGCAATGAATTGTTTAGACAGTTCTTTGTTGCTACTATAATAAAGACCCGACTTTAAGTGTGATGAATTACATAAAATTAATAACTCCTTAATGAATGATTGAATAAATCATGGCATAATCAATAACAGGAAGATTAGTCTGATGTTCTATTGGCTTTTAGATATATGTGATTGGAGGATAATGGGGTGTGTTTTTTTTAGTTTTTGAAAGTGTTTATATAATAGTAATGCCAGTATCGGTAATTGTATCCCACGTTTCCACCAAGGAGTTTGTGGCGGCATACATGTTTTTCTCCCCCGTCCCCATTTGATCCTCACAACAACCCTGCAAGGTAGGTTAGGCTCAGAGAGCGTGACTGGCTGAGCAGCGATTTGAACCTGGGCCTCTCCAATCCTAACAGGGGAGGCTGGTGTGACTCCTATTTCGGGGGGGGGGGGCTTTTCTATTGCAGGTTTTGTTGCTTTTATTTGGAACGTCAAAGGAGCTATCCATGGTGGTGAACCAATTTTCGGGTTGGAGTTCAGCACCATGGACAACTCCTATGAAGCTCCAAATAAAAGCCGCAAAACCTGCAATGGAGAAGGAGCCCCACCGAACTAGGAGTCACACACACACCCCGCTGACACACTAACCACTGCGCCACACTGAATCTTCACCCATCATTCCATCCGGGCCCCACCCCTGGACTGTCCAGGTTAGACGCCCAGGCTGCGCGCTCCATCACAAGGGCCTGTAATTTTGCATATCAAATGTGGGACACCCTACAGGGGAGTTTGTAATGGAGCGAGCGGCAATATACACAAGGAGAGATGACAACTACCTCCACGGCTTTCGCTGTCCGCGGGCTTCACCTGGATCGGCCGTGCCATCTGCACAGAGAGAGAGAAAGAGAGAGAGAGAGAGAGAGAGAGAGAGAGAAGCCAAATGTTAGCAAAGCTTTGAATGTTCTGGAGTGCTACAAAAATGCTAAGATGCTATCAATAGCAGTACTAGTAGGCGATCACTCGTGACAAAAAGAAAATTATAAAAGGAGGAAATTCTAAAAAATTGTGTAGACTCTAGCGATGGGTGCGTAAGTGACTGCGGAGGCCAATTCTAGATCCACACAGCTTCCCGCAGTGAGGACCACAGGTTACCAGACGGAAGATGGTCCTGTAAAGGATTCGTTTGACGTGCCTTTCGCTTAGCACGTTTCTCCCTTTCACCTTGCACTCGGGCTTCTTCAAAGTCCATGGAATGGAACCTTTGTGAAAGGCCAATAGCAAAGGCACAGCAACAAGCGGAACCTGTGACAAAATGATGCGGGATGCCCTCTTCCGGGATACTCCATTCCATGATCCGCTTCCCACCGCCCAGCCCACAACAGTCATCAGTATTTCATGGCCTCTGAGCACGCCCAATCTTCACTGGGCTGTCTTTAGGGTCTCCCCCACCGTATTAGGGTTTTTCTCCCCCCCCTACAGATTTTTTGTACTTCTGCAAACTTTGGGTTCCCCCAAGCCTACTGATCGCTCCCTCTTGCACATGGGGGGTGGGGCTATCTAAGCAATGACACGCCCTCTGAACATTGGAGATAGTGGGAGCAACACCAACCGCTGCCCCTGTGCAAAATGGGGAGAGCTGACCCACACAAGCCACCGAATATGGTCACACATTCACTCTCCCACATGCCCAAAATGGGAAGTGTCGGCACTGCACCTATCCGAGGCTGCGGTCTTGTGTACACACTTACCTGGGACCAAGTCCCATTGAGCACAATCGGATGTAACATCCGAGTAGACGTGCGGAGCGGAGCACTGCACTCTCTGGGCTTTACACATGCATTCTACATAATGCTGGAACTCCAGAGAAGGCCTGGTTCCCCTGACCTTTTCTGACAGTGGGCTTCAGTTTTTCCTTCTTTTCGTGTTTTTTTTTTTTTTTTTTCACAAGGGGCCAGGATTTGGCTAAAATTGGGCATGGGACCTGGGGATTCCTGAAAGGCCTTCCTGTTTCCCCACCACCGCTACAATTAGAGCACTGATCCTGCATATAGCATACACATCAGCATTCCATCAACCGAAACAGTCTTTGGAACATAGGAACGTATACCAGACCAGACTGTTTCTTTGTCTAGAAAGAAAGAGGAGTCAGAGCGGGGGGGGGGGGGGGGGAAGAAGGAAGGAAGGAAGGAAGGAAGAGGAGCCAGAGAGTGTGGGGGGGGGGAGAAAGAGAGAGAGAAGCCAGAGGGGAAGGAAGGAGGGAAGGAAGGAAGGAGGGAAGGAAGGCCTGAGAGAGAGAGAGGGAGAGAGCACACACACAAACACAGATAAGGGGGGCACTCCCAACATTTTGTGATTGCCCCCCCCCAAAGGAGCCCATTTGTGGTGGTGCCGAGGAGACACTGTCAAAATGCCAAATAAGCCCCCAGAGGTTGGGGAGGGCCTAGCCCTGTACTGTCTGAGCAGGCTGGCAGCAGCTCTGCAGGTTCTCAGGCAGAGGAGAGACTTCCCCATTAGCTGGAGAGGCCAGGGTTTGAACCTCGTGCGTGGAAAGCATGGACTGTGCCGCTGAGCGATGGTCTTTCCCCCGCGTACCAAATAAGATTCCAGGCCTCATGGCTACAGATGAAGAGCTGCTCTAAATAAGAAGCTGCTTTTATACTAGGCCACACTATTTGTCCATAACACTGGCTACTCTGACTGACAGCTGCCCTTCGAAGTCTCCGCCTGGAGGCGCCGGGGATAGAACCGGGGACCTTCTGCGTGCGAAGCAGGTGCTCTGCCACAGAGCTACGGTCTCACCCCACACTTGGGTACTTGGAACACCCCTAAGAACATAAAAAGAGCCCTGGTGCTGGATCAGACCAAGCGTCCATCCAGTCCAGCATTCTGTTCACACCGTGAAGTGTGTGCCCACGGGATCCCACAAGCAGGACATAAGCTCAGCTGCACCCTCCTGCCCATGTTCCCCCAGCAACTGGTGTACAGAGGCATACTGCCTCTGATGCTGGAGGTAGCATAGAGCCGACCAGGACATTGATAACCTTATCCTCCGTGAATTTGTCCAATCCCCCTTTTTGGTGGCCATCACTACATCTTGTGGAAGTGAATCCCATAGTTTAAATATTGCTCTGTGTGAAGAAGGACTTCCTTTTATTTGAACCTATGGCCTCTCCTCCGGTGTGGACCTATCTGGACCCCAGGGCCAGCGTCAAGGGCAAGCACGGCCGGGCACCTGCCAGGGGCCCACGCCCCAGTAGGAGTCCTCTGACAAGGCCCTATGAGGACTGGAAACAAGGCCCTATGAGGAGAGACTGAAAGAACTGGGCATGTTTATTTATTTATTTTATTTATTATATTTATTATATAATAGCCTTCAGCCTTCAGAAGAGGAGACTGAGGGGAGATATGATCGCACCCCCGGAGCTGCTGCTCCACTCCCCCATTGCAACCTACTTGTTCTCCTGCCTCTCGCTCCGGCCCAGGCAACGGTGGTGGTGGTGAGGAGCAGCAGGAGATGCCACGGCCTGCTTGCTCCCCGGCTCCTTGCCTGCCAAGCAAGCAAGTGCTAACAGTGATGAGGAAGAGGCTGTGGAGCAAGAGCAGCTGGTGACGATGGTGGCGAGAAGGTAGACCTACTGAAGGAGGAGGCCCATTGAGGAGGTCTTGCCCGAAACCTGCTGCAACTGGCACTGTTGGACCCTATGGTCATCATCTGAGGCCCTCCCCTGGAAGACCTGCCAAATGAGGTGAGGCGGGTGGCTACAAAGGAGAGGGCCTTTTCAGTGGCAGTTCCCCATCTGTGGTATGCATCCCGAGAGGCTCATCTAGCACCTACATTAAGTACTTTCCAGTGCCAGGTGAATCATAGAATCATAGAAAAGTAGAGTTGGAAGGGGCCTACAAGGCCATTGAGTCCAACCCCCTGCTCAGTGCAGGAATCCAGGTCAAAGCATCCCTGACAGATGGCTGTCCAGCTTCACCTTGAATGCCTCCAGAGTGGGAGAGCCCACCACCTCCCTAGGTAGTTGGTTCCATTGTCTTATTGCTCTGACAGTCAGGAAATTTTTTCTGATGTTTAGGTGGAATCTGGGTTCCCGTAACTTGAGCCCATTATTCCGTGTCCTGCAAACTTGGATGATCGAGAAGAGATCCTGGCCCTCCTCTGTGTGACAACCCTTCAAGTACTGGAAGAGTGCTATCATATCTCCCCTCAGTCTCCTCTTCTGAAGGCTGAAGGCTATTATATAATAAATATAATAAATAAAATAAATAAATAAACATGCCCAGTTCTTTCAGTCTCTCCTCATAGGGCCTTGTTTCCAGTCCCTTTATCATCCTTGTGACGACCTTTTTATTTTCTCAGGCATTTTTAGCATCTGGTTTTAGGGCTTTTACATCTTTGCACTGTTTTACCCCTGTTGCTGGTTTCATTTTTGGTTTTATCATATCGTGCTGCTTGTTTCTATCCTGTTTTGTTTTGTTTTTAATCTGACTTGTTTCATTATAAATTGTTTTATTGTTACTTTGTATTTTATGATTTTAACCTGTCCACCATCCAGAGAACTTCACTTGTGGGGTTGTTTAAAAATGAAATAAATACATGAATAAATATTCTCACATTTGAGGTTCCGCCTCACTATTACAGACTGCCTGCTCCGGATTTTGAGTGGGCCCCAATCCTCACTGCCACCCAGAGAGTGAGCAGGACAGAGTGGTAAGCATGGACGCTCATCTGCCCAAGAACGGACACCATGTAGCAATTGCTGTAAGAGCAAGGAGTTCTGGTTGGCCCTTCTAAGGCATTAAGGGGTCCCCAAGCGTTTTGGGTCAGTGGACACATTTGGAATTTTCAGAGTGCCAGGGGTGCTCTCACAAAATGGCTTCCATACGGGGGGGGTGATCATTCACAAAATGGCTGCTGTGGTAGGCATGGCCAGTCACAAAACACTCATTTCCCAGAAGGCAAACTGGTGAGACTAAAAGGAAAGCAACTCACCCAAAAACTAAAGTACAGTCATGCCTTGGATTGAGAGCATAATTCGTTCCGGAAACGTGCTTGTAATCCAAAATACTCTTACATCAAAACGAAATCCCCCCCAAAAAAATTGTACAGAGATTTTTAATTTAAGCCGTACTACAGTACTTGTATTGCAAGACGTCGCTTGTATATCAAGTCAAAACAAATTAAATAAATATTTAAAAATTTGCTTGTCTTGCAAAACGCTCTCAAACCAAGTTACTTGCAATCCAAGGTATTACTGTACAAGGCAGAGGTGGCATCTGGGCTCTAAAACACAAAACTCCTCTTTCGAACTCAGAGAGCTTCGGCTGTTGGGCGGAATAATAATAATAATAATAATAATAATAATAATAATAATAATAATAATAAAGATGGTGCGGGAGGGCAGCACTTCGCTTTGCAGCATGACAGGCTCCCAATTTTATTTTATTTTTTAAGTTTTAAAAAATGAAGAAATAAAATAAAAATCACATGGGGCAGGGACCCTGCTGGGCACCAAGAGAGGTATTCACGGACACCACATTGGCGACCCCAGTGTTAGGGCCTCAGCACCTGCCAAATAATGGTATCCTCTGACTCCAGCCCCCATTGCAAATTTCTGGAAGCCTCTTCTCTATCTCTTGTAAGCAGCATCCCATGCACTGGCGTCTGACGCAAAAACTGCCAGAACAAAACAAACACCACTTTAACACCATTAAAGGCGCAATCCTACGGAAGTTTAGATGGAAAAAAGACCTATAACTCCCTGCTGGCTGGGGCATGCTGGGATTTGTAAGCCTTTTTTCTGTCTAAACTTCCGTAGGATCGCACCCTTAATCTCATTTTCGATCCAGTTGCACTGATTACAGAATAGCTGCTCGGATAAGTATCTGCCACATTTACTATCTGGACGGGTGCCCGTGCGAAGGACTGGAAAAGGAAGCAGCGCGTCTGCATTTTTGCATCCATGCGTGTATGCGCTGATGTCCCAGCGCATTCAAGTCAAAATTTGCCAGGGGAGGGGGGCCTCTCTTTCGGAGATTTAAATTCTCCACTGCCCCTGCAGGTACCCCAACAGAATCTCTGTGTCTGTGGTGACACCCCAACTTTGGAATGGCCTCCCGAGGGCAGCGCAATTGGCGTCGACTCAACTCCTTGTATTTTTTCCGAGGCAAAATGAAAAAAAAACGTTCCTGTTTGCCCAGACTTTTTGAGAAGAATCTCTGAAACCTTGAAATTTGAAAATGGCAAATTTCGTTCCATCTGAACTGATTTTAGATTGATTGCGATGCTACCTTACTTTGTCTTTACCATTTTAAATACACCTCCCTGGGATTGGGATTGGGATTGGCAGTGAAGAAGCGCTTGTAGGCATTTCTCAGATAAACAAACAAACAGAAATTTCCCAAAAGACATCACCCCAGAAGACAACAAAACAAACAAACAAAAAGGAGAGCAATTTTGCCAGGGAGCAGCAGCAGATACAGGAACATCCCCCCCCACCCATTAAACAGGGATGAATGGTGATGCGACCATTTTGTCTTTCCTCACTATTTCTTCTCTCCCTAAAACTGAATTAAGCCCCCCACCCAACCACTCATCTCCCCCTGCCCACCCTCTCCTTTCCCAGAAGGCCTGTCACTCCACTTGGATGAAAAAATAATAATGGGGAAAAAAATAAATAAGAGGACCCATCACCATGGCAACGGCTGTGCGCCACATGGAACCTGACATTTGTGGTTGCTGTGGCAACTGGCTCTTCTTGGGTGTGGGTGGGGGGCTTTTCCTCTACTTTGGAGAAGGCAGCGGGGATGGGGGGGCAGCAGCTATTTAATATTTGGGTATGTGTGGTGATGCAGGTTGGGGTGGGGGGCGGCAGGAAATCAGCCTGCCCATGTTTAATTGTTAATTTTGCTTTTTCAGCCCTCGTTTAGCAGGGAAGCAAGGCCATTTTATATATATTTGTCTGGGTGGGATTGTTTTTTGTTTTTTTTTAAAAGGCATAACAGACAGCCCCCAAAGCAGTTCTGCCCCCTAAGAGGCCCAAGCTCCACCCACGTCGAAAATGTTTGATAGGGTTTGGACCAAAGCATCTCCCCGTGAGAACTTTTGGCTGAAATTTGGGGGGGTGGGGGTGGAAGGGCAAAATGGAACCAAAACACCCCACCCCCACCCTGTTTCGTGATAGCAACTTTCCCAGCGGCGTCCACCATCTTCCCCCCCCCCCCCCAGAATCCCCTCTGAGCCGCGCTACGTATGATCTCGTCAGGGTGCTTATGGGGACTAACAGGGCAATTGTGATCATATTTGGGGCCCTACAAGGACCTATGGTCAGGGGCGGTGCTAGGTACCAAAAATAACTGGGGCTCAGGCTCACAGGCCAAAAAAATATGCACAAATTCGCATATGCTGATTTACATATGCTCTAAAGTCTCTCTCTCTCTCTGTGTGTGTGTGTGTGTGTTTGTGTCTGTAAAGGAGCCTGTCTCCTAAGGACACCCCTATCTGTAAAAAGCGATGTATGGACAGAGGAGAGGAGGGCATTTGATTTCAGGGAAGAAAAAAAACAAGACAGAAAGATTCTGGGGGGCAGCAGGAGGGGAAGCCCATGTGGGCAACAAGCCAGCTCATCCAGGGGGATCCGATGCAACAGAGATCCTCAGGGCCCCTGGACCTTTCTTTCAGCAAGTGCCCCTGGATAGCAGGGTGGTGGGGCAGGTGACCTCCCAGAAATTCGGGGCTGCAAATGAAGGATTTGGGGCTCCAGTCCTAGTGGGCTGCCCCCTATACCGCATCCGCCTATGGTCCACCCAATAGACTTCTTCTGTAGCGCTGCCACTGTGCATGTTGCAAAACATGAGCTGTGTGGAAGGGGACAGCGGTACCCATGGGAGCTGAGGCAGGGGGCGGGGGGCGGCTTACTTTGCATGGGCCCACATCTTACCCATCACTTTGCTACCTGATCCTTTTTTTCTAACTTGGAGATGCTGGACATTGAACCTGGGGTCTTTTGCACACAAAGCAGGTGCTCTACCACTGACCCCCAAGGTCTTTCCCCTAAAGACAACGCGCGATTCCAGTCCTCATGGTTCTGAATAAAGGGCTGGTTTAAATAGGAACAGGGGAAGCCTCCTTAGCTAGGCATAAACTATTCACCCATCTAGTCCCATTTATTTATTTATTTATTTATTATATTTATCAATCGCCCATCTGGCCGGTCACCCGGCCACCCTGGGCGATGTACAATTAAAATACAGCAAAACAACACAATAAAATATAATAATTAAAACAATATAAAAAATTCTCATTAAAAACATAACCCACCCCATATTCCCGCCTGAACAGCCATGTTTTTAATGCACGGCGGAAGCTCATCACGGAGGGGGCATGGCGAAGGTCACTAGGAAGGGAGTTCCATAATGTGGGGGCCGCCACAGAGAAGGCCCTCTTCCTAGTCCCCACCAGCCTGGCTGCTCTGGCTGATGGGATAAGGAGAAGGCCGTCCGTGGCAGACCTTGTTGAGCGGCCTACTTGATGTTGCTGGAGGCGCTCCTTGAGATAAGCTGGGCCGGAGCCGTGTAGGGTTTTAAAGGTCAAAACCAACACCTTGAATTCGGCTCGGCAAGCAACTGGTAGCCAGTGCAACTCATTAAGCACTGGCGTGATGTGATCACGCCGGCGGCTACCCTTAATCAGGTGAGCCGCCGCATTCTGTACCAGCTGAAGCTTCCGGACCGTCTTCAAGGGTAACCCCACGTAGAGCGCATTACAGTAGTCTAGGCAAGAGGAGACCAAGGCATGAACCACTGATGGGAGCAGGTGATTAGGAAGGTAGGGGCGCAGCTGCCGTATCAGATGGAGTTGATACAGCGCCGCCCGGCTCACAGCTGCCACCTGAGCCTCCATGGACAGCTGGGAGTCTAGAATGACCCCCTAGCTGCGGACCTGGTCCTTCAGGGGTAGATGTACCCCATTCAGCACCAGGTCAACATCCCCTAACCTTCCCTTGTCCCCCACCAGAAGTACCTCGGTCTTGTCGGGGTTCAGTTTCAGCATATTACCATATTACCTACTCTGATAGGCAGCGGCTTTCCAGGGTCAATGGTAGAGAGAAATCTTGCCCACTGCCTGCAATCTGATCCTTTTCCAAACTAGAGATGTTGAGGATTGAACCTGGGGCCGTCTGCGCGCAAAGCAGGTGCTCAGCCACTGAGCTATGGGTCCCTTCCCAAACGCAGAGGAGCTGTGTTCCTTTATGGAACCCTTTTCTACACCAGCCAGCCTGCCCCAAAAATCGTAGGGGGAGCTGGAAAGGGGGGTGGGGTAAAGGGGGCAACTCCCCCACACCCACCAACAAATAGCTTGCTCTCTCTCCATCCACTTTGCTGGACCCCTTGAAGGAAAGGCGTATTTCCTATTCAAATTTGTAACTGAAGCATTCACCGGAAATGGAAAGAAAGGGGCAATCCTAAGCATGCAAACTGAAATTTAACTCCCAACCCCCCAAAAAAATCCGGAAGACTGATTTCGGAGAAAACAGGTTTAGGGTGCTAAGCGTGAATGCGAAACGTGGAGCTATTTCACTTTCAGAAGTCTAACAGATGGGACAAAGCTTGCTTGCTCGCGCCCCAACCCTCCCTCGACATACCTTTTTTTGTAGCACCGCCACTGTGCACCGTTGCAAAAAAATAAATAAACAGGCATGTGCTACAGTTAACTGTCACTTCACGCGGGGGACTGGGGAACCCCTGCACCAGAGAATCGCCAGGGTTGCCCAGAACACATTCTGGAAAATATTGATTCCTACACCACCTGCATTAATCCAGGGGGTGTTGTTGCAACCTCTTTCAGCCCAAGAGCCAAATTCCATTTCAGAAGGCGGGGCTGAAGGCCAAAGGGGGCGGGGCCAAAATTTAAAAAAAAATGCCCGCCAAGTTTAGCTCAAGGCTCTGGCTGCCAGTAACTAAGCTAGTGTTCTCCAACCTTGGCCCCCCAGATGTTTTTGGCCTACAACTCCCAGCATGCCCCAGCATGCCCCAGCATAGCTGGCTGGGGCATGCTGGGAGTTGTAGGCCAAAAACATCTGGGGACCCAAGGTTGGAGAACACTGAACTAAGCCTTGGGAGAGGCATTTCAACTTTTTTAGAATGGGGAAGAAGCGGCACAAAAGCCAACAAACCACCAAACCGATGGTCAGGGGAAAGGGCGTGGGGCCAGGAGGAGGGAGAGAGGCTTTCTGGGGAATGCCCCCCCCCCAAGCCTGACACCCTTCACCCCTGCACTAGCCTTACGGTCTCTCCACCGAAGGAGACCCATATAAGCACGATTCCATAGGACATCACACAACCACAAGAGCATCACACACAACCGCAAGCCCAGAAACCCTCTGACCCATTCACCACAAATCCAGAGGGTTGGCGCTAATGATTTATGAAGCGACGCCGGCTCCGACCATAAATGATTTAAATGAGCATTAAAGATTAACTTCTCTTGTTCATTGCAGTAGAGGAATACCAAAAGATAATTCCATACATACGTACTTATTTACTTACTTACAGTGTTAGTATACCGCTCCATATCTAAGCAGATTCCAGAGCAGTGAACAATAAAAAGATAAAAACAGATAAAAGAAACATCTCCCAAAGCCTCTCCTGCTGACACTTCACAGTTGTTAATGTTGTAATGGATTAACCGTTATGGGATCTAGGCCATGGCCATGCTGCAGAGCAGGTGCAGAGGCAAGGAGACACATCCAGTCCAGTCACCGAGACACCGATTCCTTACTCCAACAAGACCCTCTCTGTTTGAAGTCAGTTCAAGCCAGGAGATGGATGCCCAGAATCCTCCTGGCCCTGGGGATCCTTGAACCCTGAAGCATCAATCCCATGCCACTCCTTGCCGTTGGTAGGGAGTTGCCAATCCGTCTCCAGGCCCAATTTAAAGTGCTGCTGGTTAAAGCCCATAGCAGTTTGGGAGAAAGTTATTTGAAGGACCACCTGCACCTGTACTAACCTGACCAGGCCCTTACAATCAGCCTCTGAGGCCCTGCTCATGGGCCTGCCACCAAGAAGTATTAGATCAGCGGTCAGTGGAGACAGGGCTTTTTCAGTGTTGGCCCCACGCCTTTGGAATTCCCTCCTCAGATACCTACATATGACCCCTACAATGATGTCTTTTAAACAGACTATGAAGATATTTCCAACTGTTTTTAACTGCTGATGCTGGTTATTGGGTCTTTGGGTTTTTTTTTAATGTGTTATTTTTGCTGTCTGTTTTTATATATATATTTTTATATTGTTTTACTCTGCTGATATTGGGGCGGGTTTTCCATCTACTGCTGAAATAATATTTTTAGATGTGTTTGTCAACTTCAAGCAGGAGTAGGCAACTCAGTGCCTTCCAGATGTTTTGGGACTATAACTCCCATCACCCCTGACCATTGGCCATGCTGAGTGGGGCTGATGGAAGTTGTAGTCCAAAACATCTGGGGAGGCACCGGGTTGCCTGCACCTTACTGTGTTTTAGATTACGATTTGATGGTTTGTAATATCCGTCGTTATTGATGGCTTGTAAGCTTTTGTGGCCCAGAAAGGCATAGAGACATGAATGAATAAATGGATGGATGGATAGATAGATAGATAAGACAGACGGATAATAGAAAGACAGAGAGACAGGCAGTGTGGGTCCCTCTGTACTTCCGGGCTGTTCCCCTACTGCAGGGGTGCTGAACCTCTTTCAGCCCGGGGGGCAAATTCCATTACGGAGAAACTGTTGAGGACTGCTCTCTAATACTGGGCGGGGCTGAAGGAAAAGGGGGTGTGCCCCAAGGGCAAAAGGGTCAGAACCAAAAATGTGGAAAATACCAGCATATTTTAGCTTCAGGCTCTTCCTGCCAGTAACTAAGCCTTAGGAGAGGCAACCTTGTAGAATGGGGAAGAAGCTGCACGAAGGGGGCATAGCCATCCGAGGAACCCTGGGGGGTAGATTGGGGCCCCAGGAAGGCTGGAGTGGTACCCTGGGTTCTGCACCCCTGCCCTCCCGGTTACTTACACTGGGCAAGCCATGAACCAGGGCTAAGTGGAGACAGGGAACCCTTCGGATTAAACCCCGACAGTGCCCCACCCAGGCAACCTGCAGAATTGGGGGCCCCGATGTGCCCCAACTGGACGCTGGACCTCCCACAGTCACCACCTGGGCCCTCAAGAACAACGGCAGCGGTGAGCACACACTGAAGTCGGTCCTGAGAGCTCAGCGCTCGCTCGGCAACACAAGACAGCCCATGTCAGAACCCTGCTTGGGATGAAGAAAGAAGACCTCAGTGTGGTCCGCTAGCACTCCGGGAAAGGTAGGAGCAGCCATGCGGAGCGCTCAAACCAGTGTGGTGTAGTGGTTAGAGTGCCACCGTGGTGTAGTGGTGAGAGTGTTGGACTGGGACTCAGGAGATCCGGGTTCTAGTTCCCACTCAGCCATGAAGCTCACTGGGTGACTTTGGGCCAGTCGCTGACTCTCAGGCTGACCTACCTCACAGGGTTGTTGTGAGGATAAAATGGAGAGGATTATGTAAGCCGCCTTGGGTTCCTTGAAAGAGTGGGGGGGGGGGGAAGGCAGGATATAAATGTAATAAAATAAATAAATAAATCGGGGGTGGGAAACCTGTGTTGCCTCCCAGATATGGTTGTACTCCATCTCCTATCAGCCCCAGCCAGACTAGCTCCCTGGGGGGTGCTGATGCAACAGCCTCTGCAGACTTCCTCCTGGTCTAGTTACCTTCTGCACAGTTCCCCTTGTGCTCAGCACCCAGCCCTCTGGCTCCGGGTGACAGCTCCCCTGTCTGGCTCCAGAGATCGTTGAGGGCTGGACTTCGCCAGGGCTCAGACTTGGGACCCCGATATGGGTTAGCTGCATGTTCTGAGAGTGGCGTACCACCATCACAAGACCAAAGCATTTTTCTCTCAACAATACTACAAGTGAGAAGGATCTTGGAATTGTGGTAGATCACAAGCTGAATATGAGCCAGCAGTGTGATGCAGCTCCAAAAAAGACAAATGCTGTTTTGGGCTGCATTAATAGAAGTATAGCTTCCAAATCGCGGGAAGTACTAGTTCCCCTCTACTCAGAACTGGTTAGGCCTCATCTTGAGTACTGCGTCCAGTTCTGGGCACCACACTTTCAGAAGGACGTAGACAAACTGGAAAGGGTTCAGAGGAGGGCAACAGAGATGATCAGGGAACTGAAAATAAAGCCCTGTGAGGAGAGACTGAAAGAACTGGGCATGTTTAGCCTTCAGAAGAGGAGACTGAGGGGAGATATGATCGCACTCTTCCAGTACTTGAAGGGCTGTCACACAGAGGAGGGCCAGGATCTCTTCTCGATCATCCCAGATTGCAGGACACGGAATCATGGGCTCAAGTTACAGGAAGCCAGATTCTGTCTGGACATCAGAAAAAAATTCCTGACTGTTAGAGCAATAGGACAATGGAACCAACTACCGAGGGAGGTAGTGGGCTCTCCCACACTGGAGGCATTCAAGGTGCAGCTGGACAGCCATCTGTCAGGGATGCTTTGACTTGGGTTCATGCATTGAACAGGGGGTTGGACTCGATGGCCTTATAGGCCACTTCCAACTCTACTATTCTATGATTCTCTGCTTGCTTGATTTGCCTCCCTCACTCACACGTACAAACCCACCTGACTATTATTGGACCAGCCGCAGAATTTTGGAGGCTGACTTACAAGAGACCACCATGGAGGCCCTTTCAAAGAAGGTGGGATCTCTGGTGCTCTCTGGAATCCTCTGCCTCAGAGGAACACTCTGGCCTGCAGGACTAATCCAGACTTCTGGTCAGTGGAAGCTTGGGCTCCTCCATGGGCCGCCCCCTCCTCAAGCTCCACCAACTGGCCTGGAGGCTACCAGGCACTCCGTGAGGAGGCAGACAGACAAAACCCCTTGTTATCTCCGATTACAGATCGGAGATAACAAGGGAACTGGGGCAGCAGAAGTTTCGCCTGCTCTGCATCCTCTCCTCAGTGGGAGAAGGCGAGGGGCAGGGGAAGCTGGTTGCCGGCAGCCACGCTGGGAGGATGAGCCACCCGAGGTGGTCGCTGGGAACCAAATGACATCAGGGGTGTGGCATCACACCCTTTGACATCAGTGCGCAGGGCCACACCTCTGATGACAGGGGGCGGGGCTACGCCTCCTGATATCATACAGCCGGCAGCGCATTCCAGTCCTCTTTGTGGTTCTGTTTTGTTTCCTTTTTTAAAGAAAAGAAAGCTGAAAGTAGTCGTCTCGCACATTTTGGGGGGGAAAAAACCTTGAGTATCTGGGAAAAGAGCTGGAACTTATTCTGGGGAGAGAATTTTGGGATGCCAAATGTCACGCACACACACATTTTCAGATGCCGAATGTCTTTGAGCTGTAACAAAAACCCAGAGAAAGAGGCAAAGTCAGGTCCAGATTTGGGGGATGGAGGGGAAGCTTGTGCAAGGTGCCCCCAGTGGGCCCTCCTCCTCGCCAGTGCCGCCACTGTGTTCGCTTGCCTTCTCCCCCTGGGCCCAAACCACGCCCATGCCAGAGGGAGAGCACATGGCGAATAGGTAAATTTGGAGAGGGCAGGCAGATAGGGTGGCGACAGCAAGGAGGAGCATGGCCAGGGGACTCCGGGCGTCCCTAGCAAGCCGTCTACTGGGGCATGGGCCTCAGCCGGTGCCCGACCATGCCGATCCCTGGCGCCAGGCTTGGAAAGAGGGGGCCATCCCGCACGGCTTGGCAGCACGTTGACGACACGTGCCAGCTGCCCTCGTATCGGCAGGAGATCAGCGTCAGGCAGTGGCAGCATTGCCCAAGGGAGTCCTCAGCCGGGAACAGCAAGGGGTGGTGACAATCACAAGCTCGGCTGTGTCACCGGCCTTCGGTACGCCGTGGCGTTTCACTCCGCCGTGGACACGCGGACCGACGCATCCTCTCTGCTCACCGACCACCGCAGCACCCGCACAGCCTCATCATCGCCGCTGACACTCGAGAAGGACCCCGTTGGATGATGACAGAGGCCATTACAGCGCATTAACATCACCCGGCCGCACAAGGCGAGGGGGAGTGGGCGGGGAGGGGGAACTCTTAACCCATCAGAACAATTACAGGGTCGCCACACAACAGCGACTCTTTGGTGGACACCCGGCGCAAAGGGGTCTCTCGGAAGGGATGTGCAACACTGGCCTTCCTGGATTCGGAGACGACCTTCTTCATTGCCTTTATTATTTCCTACCCGAAGGCTGTTGGAGTCGAGAGGCCAGCTGGGTCAAACAGACCCCCCCCTCTCTCCAGCTCGCCCCTCCTTACTGCTCCAAAGAGAGTAAGAAAGAGTCGTGGCAAAGAGCTAAGCGCAGTGTGGTGCCTGAGAGATCTGAGCCAGTAATTCTCAAACTGTGTGCCATGAGAGAGCTGCCCGGGCACCTGAGAAATCAATTCATTTTAAAGGCTCAGTCTACAAAGGAGGGTGCCCGCAGTGTCTCTGTATGACACACTAATCTGGCCTTGCCTCCTTCCTTTCATGGAAGAAGGTAATTCTTCCTCTTCCTCTTCCTCAGGTAGATTGGATCAAGCAAACCACTCCTGACACACAGACGCTACAGAAATGCTTGCCCTCAGAAGAGGCTCTCCGTTGTGTCTCTGCATGTGACACTGTTCTGGGTTTGTCTCTGTCCAATCTGCCGCTGCAGAGGAAGGTAATTTTGCCACATCTCTTCATCAGGTGCGACTGAATCAAGCAACCGCTACCGATGCAGAGACATGGCAGAAACATCTTCTCTCACAACAGGACCGGTGCCGGGCAGTTTGGCGCCCTAGGCTAAATTATATTTAGCGCCCCCCCTCTCGTGCCGTGGGGGGCCTCCGGAGCAAAGCAGCCCTGCTCTGCAAACCTCCCCCCCGCCGCCGCCGGACCCCCCCCCACGCCGCCGCCACCAAATCCCCCCCGCACGCCGCCGCCGCCACTGGACACCCCCCCCCCGCACGCCGCCGACACCAACACCACCGGACACACACACCCGCACGCCGCCGACACCGGAACCCCCCCCCCGCATGCCGACACCGCCCCTCCACCTACCTTCCCCTGCCTCCTCCGAAAAGGAAGTGACGCGACGGGACCCCCGCGCTCTGTTTTTGGCCGGGGGAAACCAGGGCAAGAGGGCTGTTTAAGCCCTGTTGCCCTGGTTCTTCCCGCCAAAACAGAGCGCGGGCGGGGCTCCGGAAACGGCGTGGAGAAGGTAGGTGTGGGGGGGAGGCGGCGCAGGGTGGGGGGCGGAGGCGGCGCGGGGGGGAGGCGCCCAGGCTCGGCCCCACCACTCCTTCGGGCGCAATCCCCCGCACTGACCTGGCTTTGTTGGCGAGGCGGGCGGGCGGGGCAGGAGCGCGCCGGCAGCGAAGAGGAGCGTAGCGTTTCTGCGCCCTCTTCCGCTACACGCCCTAGACGACAGGCTAGTTGGCCTAGCGGTAGCGCCGGCCCTGTCTCACAAGAAGCTTCCCACTACACATCTGCATGAGTCACCGCTCTGGGTTGGCCTCTTTCTGATAGAGAGGCACACCCCAAACAGTGACACTCACAGGAGGCGGGCCTCTCTGGCTGTGAGTAATTTTTACCCTTTGGGGATGTAAGAGCAAAAGGTGCCTTGAATTTGACCTACCACACAGGGTTGCTGTAGGGATAAAAAAAATGTGTGGGGGGGGGAGATAACCTTGCACACCATTTTGAGCTCCTTGAAGGGAAAGGTGGGATATAAATGGAATGAATGAATGAATGAATGAATGAATGAATGAATGATACAGGCCTGTGGCTCACGCTGGCTCAGCTTGTCTGAGCGTGGAAAGCTAAGCTGGGTCAGGCCTGGTGATTACTTGGATGGGAGACCCCTCCTCTAGTTTCCTGCATTGAGCAGGGGGTTGGACTCGATGGCCTTGTAGGCCCCTTCCAACTCTGTGATCTATGAATCTATGAATAAATAAAAAAAGTTTGGGAAGGACTCTACTGAGATATGCACCAGGACACTCCCAGCTCAAATCCCCGGTTAAGAACAAGCAAGCAGGGCCAGAATTGCAGACACACTGACAAACTGTGTCCAGAGGAGAGTGACCAGTAAGCCAAGTCCTATGAGGACCAGTTCAAAGAGCTGAGTATGTTTAGCCTGGAGGGGAAAAAAGAGTAAAGGGAGACATGATAGCAGCCTTCAAATATCAGAAATGCTGTCAGGCAGAAGATGAAGCCAAGTTGTTTTCCGTTGCTCCAAAGGTCAGGACTATAACCAGTGACGGGAAACTGCATGGAAGCAGATTTTGGCTGAACATTAGGAGAAACTTACTGATGGTAAGAGCTTTTAATGGTGGAATAGACTGCCTTGGGAGGTGGAGGGCTCTTCTTTGCTGGAGGCATTTAAGCAGAGGCTACAGGGATTCTGTAGCTGCGTTCTGCACTGAGCACGGGGTTTCGACTAGATGACCTCCAAGGTTCCTTCAAACGCTACAGTTCTATAACCACGTTTGGTGCCAGGCCTAGGGGTTGCCGGGCACAGCCTATCAAGACAAATCTACTCTCAATGGGAGCAATTGATAGGGTATGAATAAATACAGGTGTCCGGATCCCAGATTGCAAATGAATCGTCCGGTTGAACGACGACGCACAAACCACGCATGCCGGTCGGGTGTCAAAAGTTGTGAAACGAGCTACGACACAATACAGATGAATAAGTAAGGTAGTTCGAAAATTGGACAAACAGAGGTGGGTACAGAAGATGCTTTTCGTTTGGGGCATCATTTCATCCAGGGCCAGCCATGGGACAAAGTGGTTAAGGGCGCAATCCTATGCAATCTAAGGTGGTTAAGGGCACAGTGCTATTCTGTCTGAACAGACAGGAAAAAAAAGGCCTACAACTCCCAGCATGCCCCAGCCAGCACAGCTGGCTGGGGCATGCTGGGAGTTGTAGGCCTTTTTTTTTTCTGTCTAAACTTACATAGGATTGCACCTTAACCTGTTTGTTATTCAGGCATCTCTGGCTGTTGCATCACCATAACCCAGACGATAAAGGGATGCATTTCTCCATTTGTGGGAGGACGTGCCATTTGCATTGCCCTAGTTTTCTTTATGCAAGATCTTGACAGGGATGCCTGTCAGCATGCACAGAGAGTTCCCTTTCGATGAAGGGAAAATTAGTTCATTTTTCTTTCTTTTTTAAGAAAAGGGCATCAGGTGAGGTCAAAGTGCCCCTGGACATGTAGAGCGTATATTTCCTTTTGAGAAGGCATTGCTTCCCCCCCACACCCCATATTCTGAATGCTATCTGGAAATGGTGTGGAATCTGATGCGCTGTGCCTCACCCAAACTTTTCCTGCCTGGGGTGGTAGTGCCTCCTCAGGGGCTGTACTGCTCAAGAGATAATTTGGGGTAAGATGGCAAAAAAGAAAAGGAAAAAGAAAAACCACTTCACTGAGGGAAGGGAGCCTCACTTGCACGGTGATTGTGGCACTGTACGCTATAAAACACAGCCGTCAATGCCACGTGTGGCTTTCATGCACAATTCAATGCTATGATAGCACATGCATGCACACAGTACACTACCTAATACAGCCGCACCATATCGTGGGAACATCGGAAGCCGCCTTATACCGAGTCGGATCCATGGTCCCTCTAGCCCAGGATTGTCCACACGGACTGGCTGGCAGCTGCAGAGGCAGTGTTAGGGGGTGGCCCACTAGGGCTGGAGCCCCGAATCTTTCATTTGGAGCCCCAAATCTCTGGGAGGCCCTCTGCCCCACCACCCTGCTGTCCATGGGCACCTGCTGGAATAAAGGTACAGGGCTCCTGATGATCTCTGTCACATCGGATCATCACCCTGGATGAGCTGGCTTTTTGCCCACCTGAGCTTTACCTCCTGCTGCCTACCCACCCCCGAATCTTTCTGCCTGAGGTTTTTTTTCCTGAAATCCTCTCCCCTCTCCATACACCCCTTTTTACAAATAGGGGTGTCCTTAGGAGACAGGGTCCTTTAAAGACATGCACACAGAGAGACTTTAGAGCAGGGCTCTCCAACCTTGGGTCCCCAGATGTTGCTGGCCTGCTACAGCTCCCAGCATACCCAGCCAGCATGGCTAATGGCAAGGGATTCTGGGAGCTGTAGTCCAGCAACATCTGGGGACCCAAGGTTGGCGAGCCCTGCTTTAGAGCATATGTAAATTAGCATATGCAAACTTGTGCATGTTGTTTGTCCTGTGGGCCTGAGCCCCAGATCTCTTCAGTACCCCAGCACCGCCCCTGAGTGGCGCTCTCCAGGGTTTCAGGCAGGAGTTTTTCCCGCCCTGGCAAGAGAGGCCGGGGATCGATCCTGGGACCTTCTGCATGCAAATCATGCGCTCGACTACTGAGGTATAGTGCCGCCTTCATGCACAAGCCAGTGCTATGACAGCATATGCATGTGTACTACACTACAAAACATGGCTGCCGACACATGTACTGCCCTCATGCGCAAGCCAGCACTAGAACACACACACACACATACACACACACGTGCACTACATTACAAAACATAGTCCCCAGACTGCGTTCTGCGTTAGCACACTATGGCAGGACATGTACACACACGACACCACAAAAAGCAGCCGCTACCCATGCAGTGCCTTAGTGCACAGAGGTCAGTGCTATTTATTTCATTATATTTATTTACAACATTTGCATACTGCTCCAAATCTACACAGATTCCAGAGCGGTGAACAATAAAAAGATAGAACAGATGAAAGAATAAAAACAATGCATTGAAAACAGGATAACATTAAAACGGGGGTGGTCAGCAAGGAAGGCTTCCTGGAACACAGATGTCATCAGCAGGTGCCGAAAACAACACAGGGTCGGAGTCTGCCTGACCCCCAGAGGCAGGGAGTTCCATAGAAGTGGAGCCACCACACTGAAGGCTCTTTTTTTCTGGGTGGACTCCAATCGGGCCAGAGGACCATGTGGAACCACCAGGAGTGCTATGACACCACAAGCATGCATGCTGCTCCTATGAAATGTCGCCAAGACCTCAGATGCTGCCTTCATGTACAAGCCAGACCTGTGACAGCAAATACATGCGCACTACAACGATAAAATTGTAGCTGTACAATTGAGCCCGATTCAAGGCGCTGGTGTTAACCTATAAAGCCCTACATGGCTTGGGACCGCAGTACTTGACGGAATGTCACTCCCAACCGCAATCTACCCGGATGCTACGCTCAGCATCTGAGGCCTTCCTCCAAGTGCCTCCCCCAAGGGAGGCTCGGAGGATGGCAACAAGGGGGAGGGCCTTTTCTGTGGTAGCCCCCTAATTATGGAACAAGCTCCGCACTGAGGCTCGCCTGGTGCCAACTCCACTATCTTTTCGGCACCAGGTTAAGACTGCCCTCTATGGCGAGGCATTTAACAGCTCCAAATAGCACATGCGGGGTGGTTATGTCAACTTTTTTAACAGGTCGTGTTGTATTAACTTGTTTTTAGTCACTTGAGTCGTTTTTAAATTTGGTTTTTAAATTTTTGTATTGAAATTTTTTATAATGTTTTTATTATGTGTATTTATATCATATTTTATTGTGTTTTTTTTTATTGACGGTTGTCAACCTCCCAGAGAGCTTCACCTATTGGGCGGTATAGAAATAAAATGAATAAATAATGATAATAAATTTATTATCATTAATAAAGGTGCTGCCTTAGGCAACAAGCCAGCGCCATGACAGGACATGCGTGCACGCTAAACTGCAAAAAGCAGTCAAGGCTCGCTTTGAGCGCAAGCCAAGAGGGAAGGGTCCAGGGCTGTCGACAAGGGTAGGCATGTTTGGGCAGCTGCTGAGGGCCCACCGACAAGAACCCCCTGAAGCGGCATCGCAGCCGGCTTGTTCTCCTGCCTCTCGCTCTGGCCCAGACAATGGTGGCGGTGGAGAAGGAGAAGCAGGAGAGGCCACTGCCAACTTGCTCACGGTTTTCTCTGCCTGTCAAGCAAGCAAGGGGGCAGCCATGATGAGGAAGAGGAGGAGGACAAGGATGATAAAGGGACTGGAAACAAGGCCCTATGAGGAGAGACTGAAAGAACTGGGCATGTTTAGCCTTCAGAAGAGGAGACTGAGGGGAGATATGATCGCACTCTTCCAGTATTTGAAGGGATGTCACACAGAGGAGGGCCAGGATCTCTTCTCGATCATCCCAGTTTGCAGGACACGGAATAATGGGCTCAAGTTACAGGAACCCAGATTCCACCTAAACACCAGGAAAAATTTCCTGACTGACAGAGCAGTTGGACAATGGAACCAACTACCTAGGGAGGTGGTGGGCTCTCCCACTCTGGAGGCATTCAAGGTGCAGCTGGACGGCCATCTGTCGGGGATGCTTTGACCTAGATTCCTGCATTGAGCAGGGGGTTGGACTCGATGGCCTTGTAGGCCCCTTCCAACTCTACTTTTCTATGATTCTATGAGGAAGAGCAGCTGGTGACAATGGTGGCGAGAAGGCACACTCACTGAGGGAGGGGCTCATTGAGGGTGTCTTGCCCACCCAGGACCCCCAAAACCCGGAGCTGGCACTTCACGGGCCCATCTTCCTCTGTGGTCCAAAGTTGCCGTTGCGGACCCACGTGGCCTGCGCCGTTCGGTCGAGTGAGGGTGTGTGTGTCCCCCCCCCCCGCCGCACCGCACGCCTTTCTGGCATCTTGTAGGTTTGCAGCGTTCCAAAATAGAAGCTCCAGCAGCTCGACAGCAAAGCGCGCGGCACTGTGCGGCGTTGCCATGGGAACCGTGGAGTTAATTAAGGCCTACACGCTCGCCGAGGCCAGGGTGGAGAACGGCCGTCTCATTACCGCTGAAGCGCTGGAGCGCCCAACCACCAGCTTCCCGTTCCTTGACAACAAAAGAACATTCAATTAGCAGAGACCCACTTCGTCATCAAATGACTGTAATTAAGCCGTGGATAGGGCTCTTGCTCCCCCATCAGCTTCCCTAGCTTGTCGGAGAACCCCGGCACCATGTTCCTGGCCGACGCCTGAAAAGCAGCTTCTGTCGGGGCCAGCTTGTACCCGCACCCAGCCCAGGGTCGGCGTCAAGGGCAGGCATGGTCGGGCACCTGCCGTGGGCCCACACCCCAGCAGGGGCCCCCTGGAGCTGCTCCTCCTCTCCCCCATTGCAACCTGCTTGTTCACCTGCCTCGTCTGGCCCAGAGCCAGTGGTGAGGAGATGCCACGGCCCGCTTGCTCCCTGGGCCTCTGCCTGCCACGCAACCAAGTGCGAGCCGTGATCAGGAAGAGGATGAGGAGGAAGAGCGGCTGGTGACAATGGTGGCGAGAAGGTGGACTCGCTGGCTGGGTTCAGACAACACGATAACCCACACTCAAGGGGTGAGTATGGATTGAGCGTGGGTTGTCGTTCAGCCGTAAGTTATCATAATGTTGTCTGAACCAAGCCGTGCTAGCAAACCCCAGCTTGTTAACCACAAACAACCCATGAAGTGAACCCATGGTTTGTTGTTGGGTTGTGAACTCTGGGGTGGTAGGTGGTTAGGTTCAGACAACACGGGAACCCACATTTCGGCAACAACCCACGGTTCAACGGCAAGCCACACTCAACCCATACTCAACCCTTGAGTGTGGGTTACTGTGTTGTCTGAACCCAGTCACTAAGGGAGGGGATGTCTTGCCAAAGGGTCCTTATCGAGGCTGAAGGAAGAAGGGGATGCCTTCCCCTCCACCCCTTCTGCTCAGTGTGATGGTGTGATGGTGTGAGAACCTCCGCTGTGTTGTACAGTCATGTGTTCCTTTGATTAAAGATATACTAGGGGGAAATGTAATTATCCAGCCATACATGATAGCATGGTGGGAGATGACAGCCCACTTCCAATCTCCGAAGGGCTGTCACACAGAAGAGGGCAAAGACTTGTTCTCTGCTGCCACCACAGAGGACAGCAGAACTGGATCTAATGCGCTTAAGTGGCAGGAGGGTAGGTTTCGGCTGATCGTTAGGAGAAATGTCTTCATGGCAGGAGCAATGCGACAACGGAACCAATGACCTAGAGGAGCGGCGGGCTCTCGCCAGCTGGAGACCTTCAAGCAGAAGCTGGACAGGCTCTGTTGGGGATGCCCTCTCTCAGGGGCCCCCAACCTTTTTGGACCATGGGCACATTGGGCCATTTGAGAAACTGCTGTGGGCGCCACCACAAAATGGCTCCCGTGGAAGATGTGGCTAGTCACAGAACGGCTGCCGTGGGGACCTGGCTAGTCAAAGGTGGGGAGAGAAATAGCGAGGCTGGGCGGGAGGGGAAAATGGAAAGAGTGGCTTCCTGGCCCACTCAGTCTTCTTCCGTCCACACAGACCTTGCCCTTTCGCTCTCTCTCGCTCTGTCTCTCCACTCCCTACCTCTAGCCTCGCTCTTTCTCTCGCCCAACAACTTCCCTCGCTATTTCTCTCCCTTCCCTGTCCCTGGCCGTCTCCTTTCTCTCCTTTCCTAGCCCACAGCCTCGCTCTTTCTCTCCCACTCACCCCTTTTTCTTGTGGTTTCTCTCCACTCCCAGCCTCTAGCCTCGCTCTTTCTCTCCCCTGTGTCCCTTTGACTTGCTTTCCCTTCCTGCTCACTGATTAGTGGCAGGGTCAGGAACAGCAGGAAGGAGAGCCAGGCACCCTAACGTTTTTCATTTTTTAAAATTTTAAGTTATTTATCTATTTATTTTTTGGACAAGGGCAGGGAGTGAAGAGCTTTGCAGGTTTCTGTGGGCGTCATCGCACCCGCAAGCACCACATTGGGGACACCTGCTCTCACTCTAAATTTCCTACCTGGAGCAGGGGGCTGGGCTAGATGGCCTCCAAGCTCCCACCCACCCCCAACTCTACCATTCTGTGAGTGTTCGGTTCAAATCACCCAGTCAGCCATGGCGGTTCGTCGGTGCCCTTTGGGCAAGTCACACTCTCTCTTTCAGACTAGGCTTCCTTACAGGGTTGTTGTGAACACTAAAGGGGGGCAAGAGAAGTACATATTGCTGCCCTTGGAGGAAAGGCCGGGATAAAAATGCAATTAATTAAAGGGGGGGGAAACACCCCAGCATTCATGGCAGGCTGTGCGCTCCGTGGAAGCTTAAGCACTCATGCACATGCATTTTCATGTACAAGCCCTTGAGAGAAGACGCATCCCCACACACACACAGACTCGGAGATTTAACTTTTAAAACCCTAGAGAATGAGGTTGTGAAAGGTGCTTGCCGTTTCAGATCCCTTTCCCCTCTCATTGGCTGAGCTCTGTGATGTTAAAGTAAACCTTTCAACTGAGGAGGAGGAGGAAGAGGAAGGAGGCAGCAACAGAATGTTAATGAACAGCACAACTTCCATGGCAGAAGTAAAAGGTCAGCTGAGTTACAGCAGTGACAACTCTTAGCAATGCACAGTTTTAAAAAGGTAAACTAGGGATGATACATGCCCAGGATAGGTAGCAGGAAACCAAGATGGTCGATGCATGCATATGCCATCCTGGACCTCTTCTCTCCCCACCATGTAATTCCTTCATCACCACTCTCTGCTACAGCACTTATCTTTAGCTGAGCGATAGCAGTGACATCTCTCAACAGCTCCTGCTTTCGATAAGCGATCGTTGAAGAGGGTTATTAACAGCCAGCCCTGATCACACACGAGCAAAGTTAAAATCTCTTGCTAAATGAAATTCGAGGCTGACGGGGTGGGGGTGGGGTTATGGTTGAGTGGCAGGGGGCGGGGGGTTAGGAAGCAGGCTATGCTTCAGCATTTTGGAACAATGCATTGTACGCTCTCTTTTTTTTTTTTTCATTTGCCCACAGACCATTGCAAATAACGCAAAAGTGCTCTGGAAAAAGCAGGATGGGGAGGAATGGAGGAGGAGGGTTGGGAAGGGGGATGGGCCGGCTGATTCCTCCTGCAAAATTACATTTTAGTTCTGCATTTTTGTCCTGTGTAGATTTAACGCGGCTTCCCCCCACCCCCAAAAAAGGTTACCCAATAGGACAGAAATTCAGGAAGCATCCAAGCCACGGAAGTAAATGGCCAAAAAAATGGAAGATCTCTTCAGTGTGTCCCTGTGTTCCAAGAAGACCTTCCCCTTCCAACGTTTGAGAGACTGAAATAGAAACGCGCTCTCGCGTACTTGTATCCACACACTGGCTGAAAGGGTGTGAAACTATTTCACGTTGCTGGAGGCCCCTCCGCTCCCGCTGCATCTCCGCCACATCACCTTAGCCCAGTGTTTCTCAACCTTGGGTCCCCAGATGTTTTTGGCCAGCATGGGAGTTGTAGGCCAAAAACATCTGGGGACCCAAGGTTGAGAAACACTGCCTTAGCCTTAGCCTGTCCTGGGCAGATTCAAAAGCAAAGAGGACATTTGCTCTCTCTTTCAAAGTTCAAAGTTAGGCAAAGGAAATCACATCATCCCACAAATATGGCCCTGCTCGTGAGTTGCTCATGCGTAAGGCACTCCCGCGATGAAGCAGGATCAGGACGGTGCTCATATACACGTGAAGGTGGCCCTGCAGCTAAGCCGGCCCCAATCCGTTTACTCAGGGCTTGGAAGGTAATCATCAGCACTTTAAGTTGGGGTGAGAAATGCACGGGCAGCCAGTAGAACTGGTGCGATATCAGTGAGAGGATTCACACGGCACGATAAGCCACCCTACCCGTGACGATCGGGCACATTGTGCAATCAGTGTCCCCTCCCTCGGTCCTCCCGCAGGTATCCCAGGGGGACGCCACAGTAGGGAGGAGACTTTTGGGGCTCGCCACGGCTTTTTTGACACTTTTTTTTAAAAATTCTACAGACTGAGAAAGCCGGTTGTCAAGCCAGTTTTCACAATCCCCCTTTTGGCAGCTACAAGCCAGGGATGGGGACTCGGACTCGGGGACTCGACTCGTGAGTCGGACTGAGTCCCCCCTCTGACTCGACTCGGACTCGAGTCCCAATATTTTTAATGGGACTCGAGACTCGACTCGGGACTCGAGACCAAGGACTCTTCAACATCCCTGGGCTGTGCCAGAAGGAGTGGAGAGGAGTGCGATAGCCGGCGAAGAGTGAGGTTGAAATTGTGATGAGACCTCACCGTTCCAGAATGGGGGGCAAACATTTAGAAAAAATCATGTTCCTCAAATGCAACATGGATAAGTTTTAGGAAGTACAGCAAGTTTATTTTTTTATTTTTTTTAAATCATTTTCCTAAAATGCAACCTTTCAGACATTTTTGGTTTGGCTGCCTCTGCCTGCCTGTTTGGGGTTCCCTGCCTTCTCTGACTGCCTGGTCTCTTCTTAACCAGTTCCACAGTTTGAATTGTCCAAGACAAAGGCCTCTCTGCCTGCCTGCTTTGGGGCTCCCTGCCTCCTCTGCCTGCCTGGTTATTTTGGGTTTGTCTGCCTGGTCTGTTCTTGCCAAAATCAGTGGCAGAGTTTTGAAATAAAAAGGCACACGACTTGTGCCTAGAATTTATTTAAGCCACACATCTGAAGTAGCCTCATTTTGTTGGGGGGAAAAACCCCATTGATTTTAATAGGGACTCGTGGAGTCAGCTTTGGGAGTGACTCGGGAGTCACCATTTTGGACCAAGGACTCGGACTCGGACTCGGGTCCAAGGACTCGTGACTCGTGACTCGAGACCAAGGACTCTTCAACATCCCTGCTACAAGCAGTCCCCCCGGCAAGGTGCCCCAACAGTACCTTGGAGGGGCTGCCCATGGTTGCCAAGTATTTTTTTGAAAAAATTGACACACACACCCTCCCAATTTTCAGAAATAGTTGCAAAAAACCCAATATTTTGTTTAGCTTTTCTTGCCATGCTTACGCAACTGCGGACAACCACAGTTAAGTGGGAACGGCAGTGGGGAACCTGGGGTGGGTCACAGGCTGGGGGGGGGCTGCTGGCAAAGTCCAGCAGGTAGCCTCCCTGTCCAGTACCCCATCCGGGATGCAGGTAATAAATCCCCCCTTTGCAAGCCTTTGACAGCTGTCAGAAGCCAACCTGTCAATGGATTGCAAAGCCTGGAGTGATCCTTGCTTGTGAGCAAGGAATGCTGACTGTTCATGGGGGAGGAATGGAAAACTGGGTGGGGGAGGAACGGAATGGAGTATCTTGGATAAAGCATGGATGGAACCCTGAACAGGAGCACTCCACGCTGCAACATTTTGTCACAGGTCCCAGTTGCAGCCACGAATGCTGTTCTACAGATGCTTTTAAAGAGTTCACACGGCCCTTTAGTAAGGGCAGTTTGATGGCCATCATCCTCATGCTTCTAAACTGCTCAAAAAATGGCACAAGTAAAGGAACATCCTCTGACAACCTTCCCCAACCTGGCTCCCTCCAGATGTCTGGGACTGCAATGTGGCCATACTGGCTGGGGACGATGGGAGCTGAAGTCCAGCCCTTCCAGAGAGCGCCTGGTTGGGGAAGACAGTCCTAGGATGCAGTTTTTTTGCTCTTCCTCACACAGCGCTTCGCTGCAAGGTATGGAGCAAGATCCCTTCCCGTGAGCGGGAGGTGCCTCCTACAAGCAGAAAGGTAGGGCGCAGCCCAAAATGTCTCAACACCGCAGAGACTTACCCCCGGAAGTGTCTTCTGTTCATGCAGCGCCATCTGAGCTTTGATGGCGGAATCTCGGGCGCAGTAGGTAAGGAACGCGCAACCTGAAATGGAGACAGAATGCGGCATATCAGACACAAAAGCATGCATGCATGCGCAGGAGGCATTTCACGTCCTCCAATTACATGAAGGACTCTCATCCTGCTTTATACTAGCCCCCCCACACACACACACACACACTCTCACACACACATACACACCAACCTGCCAGAATATGCTTCTTTGCATATTTCACACGTATATAAAGCCTTTGCCTCACCTGTCCAAAAAAAAAGGTACACAAACAAGGCGACTGTGAAAGGGGCTTAAGAACATGCAGGATCCGTCCCATCAAGAAGACCACCATCCTGAGTCCCGCAGTGGCCAATCAGATGCCTCTGGGTGAGCCCTATAGGAAGGACACAAAGGCAACATAGCCCTCCCATGCTCCTTGTACCCAGCATTTAAGTAATCCGTGGTAGACCTTCCCTGTGCATGGAGGCTCCATTCTGCGATCATGACAGACCTCCATATGAAGAGCCCCTGCTGGATCAGACCACAGGTCCATCAAGTCCAGGATCTGTTTTCCCACAGCGGCTGGCCGGATACTCCCACGTAAGCAGCGGACAACTCAGTGGTTGACTGCCCTGAACCCAGAGACTCCATATAGCCATCCTGGCTAGTATCCATTGATAGCCTATCCTCCCTGAATTTGTACATCCTTTTGTCCAATTTCTATAACACCCTTCCCCAACCCGGCGCCCTTGAGACGTGCTGGCCTACAACTCCGATCATCTTGGGAGGCCAGCATAAAGGGAGGCTGCCCAGAGAGACAGGGGAAAGGAACAATAACATAAGCCCGCTGGTTTTCCATCGCTTTCTGAAAAGAAAGAGAAAGACATTCTTTGTCGTTTCCTCCACTACGCCACCTAATAATCAGGTAGACTGCCACTAAATGTGGAGGTTACATTCTTAGCAGCTAACAACTGTGAGCAGCGGTTAGAAATAGGGATGCCGGAGAAATCTGCAGCCGACTCAAATGAGTTCAGATTTCCATGAATCCAAACCACAGATTCCGCAGCGGAGCAGATTTTTCTGAGCCGCGCGGACTGTTTTCATTTTTTTACTTGGGGGGGGGAGGATTTGCGCAGATTCTCACTTGTGCTAATGCACACCACGGCAAAGTGCAAATGGGTGCAAGTGGAATGAAATAAATGCTTGAGCATCCCTAATTTAATCCGACTGTCAATGAGCAGAAGCTGGGATGAAAGGCACCCGACAATCTGCGAGACACAGATGGAACGGGCTTAACAAAACCCGTACTTCCCTAGCTGAAACGCACCAACAACAACAACTGAAAACTTGGAAGCAGGATCCGTACTCCGGAGGGCAAGACTGGAACCAGCGGGCGGAAACTGCAGGGAACCGTAGATTTCGGCTGAATGTTTGGGACAAGGTGTTCGACAGCGGAACAGACTGCCTCGGGAGGTGGCGAGCTCCTCTTTCACGGGGGGATCTGCTGTCAGCAATGCTGTGATTCTGCCTCCCCCAACCTGGTGCCATCCGGATGTTTTGGACTGCAATTCCCAGAATCCCAGACCGTTAGCCACGCTGGCTGAGGCTGATGGCAGCTGAAGTCCAAAACATCCGGACGGCACCAGGTTGGGGAAGGCTGCTGTAGTTGCTTCCTAGGCTGCAGATCCTGCGTTGAACACGGGGCTGGACTAGATGACCTCCAAGGTACCTTCAGTTCTGTGGGCTGGAGCTCGCTCACGCTCCTTGCGCACGGCCATCCATTTAACCTTCGTGCCACAGAGATGCTCGCGGCGCTCCGGTTTAAATTTTTAATTCTAATTAATAGGCCCCTGGAGCAAACAGAGCGTGGAACCAACCGGTTGATCGTTTTTGACTGTAAGCGCTATTAGCTTTCATTTGCAACCATATGGGAAGTCGTGGGGCGGGGATCGGCATTTGTCGCCTCACTCCCGTGCTTATTTTTAGCCTTCCTCAAACGGGGGGGAGGGGGGCATGCAAACAAAAGAAAGCAACAAAATATATTTCTAAATGCATACAGAATCTGGCTACTCTTTGTCCCGGAAATTTCTCTCACGGCACCTCCGAACACCTTATTCTTTTGCCTGCATTTCCGTAGCCCACGTCGCCGTGCACGGGTCGCACCCGCGATTCCTCCCTGCTGCCCTAGAAGGCTTATCAATTTGCACGCCTGGACCGGACTGCAATCACTCTGTTTGCACACCACCGTTGGGCTGAGCAGGCAGCAGCGTTACAAATTTCTCCAGAACCACACCAAAATACATATAAACGCAGCGGTGAAGCAGAGTCGGGCTCACGGGATGCAACAACGGCACTTTTTGGACACTAACAGCATTTGCCGCCGCCACCCCTTAGACTTCCCTGCTTCCTCTGAGCTTAGCTGCAATCCACACCGTAGCAAAGCATTTTCCCAGCAACAATACATTTTTCCTGTTGTAATGCAGAGTATGGGGGGGGGGGGCGCTCAGGGGCGGTGCCAGGCCCAGGACTCAGGCCCACAGGACAAAGCAAGTGCACAAATTTGCTAATTTACATATGCTCTAAAGTCTCTCTCTGTGTGTGTCTTTAAAGGACCCTGTCTCCTAAGGACACCCCCATTTGTAAACAGGGATGTATCGACAGAGGGAGGAGGGCATTTGATTTTAGGGGGAAAAAACCTCAGGCAGAAAGATTCGTGGGGTGGGCAGCAGGAGGTGAAGCACAGGTGGGCAAAAAGCCAGCTCATCCAGGGGGGATCACATGCAACAGAGGTCAACAGGGCCGCTGTACCTCTATTTCAGCAAGTGCCCCTGGACAGCAGGGTGGTGGGGCAGAGGGCCTCCCAGAGATTTGGGCCTCCAGATGAAAGATTCGGGGCTCCAGCCCTAGTGGGCCTCCCCATAACACTGCCTCTGGGGTGTCTTGGCCTTGAATGTGCAATTAAGACCCGTTAGCTTGACAAAGGTCTTGCTCCTGCTGGAGATGAAAACTGCTAGAATTGGTTTGTTGATATGGAACAACAGCGCTGCCTGAATTTTGGGGCTCTCCTTGGGGGTGTGACTAAGGGGACTGTCGTGATGAGAGCCTGCAAAATGTACCACTACGCCACTGCATAAAACGTGATGCTCATCACACAGTCCAGTGGTGCCGCCATCTTTACACAAATGGATGTAGTGTCATGGCTAAAACGAATGAGCTACGAGTCAGGAAGTCCCCAGTTCAAATCCTGCCTCCGCCACTAGCTGGCCTGAGGTAAGCTGCTCTCTCTCAGCCTCGTTCCCCGCGTCTGCAATAAGGGAGATGGTAATAGCATCCCACCTTACAGGGCTGTTGTAAGGATCGCAACTAGACAGTGCATGTGAAGAGTCCCCGCTCGGCCATGAAACTCACTGGGTGACTTTGTGCCAGTCACTGACTCTCAGCCTAACCTACCTCACAGGGTTGTTGTGAGGACAAAATGGAGAGGAGGAGGAGGAGGAGGAGGATTATGTAAGCCGCCTTGGGTTCCTTGCAGGAAAAAAGGCGGGGTATAAATATAATAAATAAATAAAATAAATAAGAGCTGAAAACGTTATACCAATGTTAAGTATGATTACCATTATTCCCTTTCTTTCTGATGTTCAGGCATGAGTGCCCATCCATATGTAGCCAAAATGGCACCGCCCGTGCACAAGAGGGAAGTATACGGGCCTGTGGCTCACGCTGACTCAGCTTGTCTGAGTGTGGAAAGCTAAGCAGGGTCAGGCCTGGTTATTACTTGGATGGGAGACCCCCTCCTCTAGTTTCCTGCATTGAGCAGGGGGTTGGACTCAATGGCCTAGTAGGCCCCTTCCAACTCTATAATCTATGAATCAGCAGGCTCCTGGGAGAAACCCTGAGGTTTGTATATGTACAAAGAACCTTTGGGGGGGGGGGAGAATCCCTAAACCCAAAAAACAGCTCAGTGAGGGCAGAGGCAAGGAATGCTGAGTGATGGCTGAGCGGGGACAAACAGAGCTGCTGGAACCCCGATCAACAGCACTCCATACTGCAAAATTTTGTTGCAGCTCCCACTTAATAAACCTTGCCGTCCGTTGCCCATATCACCTGCCCCTAAATCCAGCCTGAACCCGCTCCCCTCCCAACCAGTGCTTCCCTTCTATCCTTACTTGGCATGGAGTCCCCCATAAGGAGGTAAAAAAGCAGGCTGACGGGATTGTGGATTCACACGACCCACCTCGACTGGGTGAAGGGGATCTGTGCTCACCACACCTTGAAGAAATTTGTGCAAAATCTGGGCCTGCACGCCGCAAATTTGCACGAATTGCAGAAATCTGCCTAAATGTGCGCAAATTGCGGAGCAGAGGCCTGAATGCACAAATCTGAAATTACGGTAACTGTCAGAACGTTCAAGGTGGCCAAGGTGGTGTGTGTGCGTATGCAGTGAGAGGAGGATGCTTCCATACTTCTCATGCTAAATGCTTCAACAAGAACAACGACATCAACAAAAACAAGAATGACTCGAATCGAATGAGTTGGGCCCAATTTGCACAAATTGCACTAGAGATACGCAGTTCTCAGCTCCAAATTTGCACAGATATTTCAAGAAATTTCACAGAAGCTGGAGGGAAACCCTGACTTGGTCCGCTTTTGGCCGTCGGGTCGGAAATGTGTCGAAAGTCCGTCAAGCTGAAACAGAATGAGTTTTCCAGTGTTGCACATCCCTAGGTCTTCTTCACTTCCACCTCGCCCCCCCCCCAAAAAAATTAGGCTGTGGAACATGGTGGAAAACTAGAATTGGATTTGGCGTGGGGTAACCAGCCACAGAGAAGCATCACCAAGAATGAGGAAATGCATTGCTTGATCTTTACACGACACTTGGACTAGACCAGGGCTCTCCAGTCTTGGCTCCCCAGATGTTGCTGGACTACAGCTCCCAGAATCCCTTGCCCATTAGCCATGCTGGCTGGGTATGCTGGGAGCTGTAGGCCAGCAACATCTGGGGACCCCAGGTTGGAGCGCCCTGCACTAGACAGTCCTTCAAATAGAGGACTGTCCTCTGAAAAGTAGGATAGATGGCCACCCTAATGTGTGTGAAAGGCTTGTGAATTGTGGTTCTGATAACTGACAAATTCCTGTGCTGAGCATGCATTCCGAGGCACCCTGCTCTGTGTGTGTGTGTGTGTGTGTGTGTGTGTGTGTACTGCCCTGGGTCACTATTTTACACCTGGATCCAGTTGGTGGATCTGACAGTTCTAGCAAAAAAAACACCCAAACTCGATCCTGTAAGGTTAAAGTCTGCCCACTCGTGCTCTACACGACTTTTGACCCCTTTTGTAGCTCATGGGGGAAACCCGTTATCCGCCCCCCCCATCCCCAGCTGAAGCAAAACTTAAGGAAGCGAGGGACCCTGCAACAAAATTTTGCAGCATGGAGGGCTCCTTTTCAGGGTGTCAGCCAACCAGCTATGCCCCTTTTCCTGGGCGCTTCCCGATGGATGGCTCCTAGCACTACCAATCCAAAGGGACCGTGGAGCTATTCCAGCTGTCCCCTTTTATAGATTTCTTGCAGTAAGAAAAGGGGGAGAAAAGACGGGCGAAGCAGTGGAAAACATGGAAGGGATACAAAGGAGGAGAACTCCCTTTGGATCCCTTGTAAAATGCCATCTTTGAAGCAGGGCGACTGCACACTAAAAGCCTCGTCTGTCCCCGCACAACTTAGCAGTCTATGTGGCCACTGAGCCATGCCTAGTCCTGATGGGACTGTTTGGGGGGGGTGTTAATCCCCCCACCCCACCCTTTTAAGGGCTCCACCCTTCCCCCTAAAAAATGTACTTCTGCAAACCTTGGGTTTCCCCTACAAATGCCCATGAAGGCTCCTGTGTGGGGGTGATGCCAGTTTGGTTACATAAGGATGGGCACTCGGAGGACGAGTTCACAATTAGAATATAGAATAAAAGCCACCACTTGTATAGAGATAGAGCTGTGAGCTACTCCATCCTGAGTATATCTTAGACTTTGCCAGTTGGGGAAATAGGGACAAAAATAAGTGGAACATTGTGCTAAACAAAGGGGAGCTTTAAAAAATACAAAGAATAATGTCAGCATTTCATGCAGAAACAGGAAAAAACTCTTTATAAAAAAGCAAACAAAAAACCTCTGAAACTAAACATGCCTAAAATGTAGAAGCAATACATCTGGATATTGTTAAACTTCATAATTTTCTTAAAAGGTCTATCCTCATACGCAGCAAGTGCTGTAGTACACTATGGATAAATAGGAATGGCTAATGTTGACTCAAAGCTTTGTATCCTGCAAATAATATATCATTGAAAAGAACAGATTACTTCTCCAATCAGAACTGGCGCCTGAAAGCTCCATGAGTCCCTCTAATACTGAACTCAGTTGGTAAGCGCCGACAGGAATGGACAGGGATGTTAAAGAGTCACGAGTCGAGTCATGAGTCTTTGGACCCGAGTCTCAAGTCCGAGTCCTTGGTCCAAAATGGTGGCTCACGAGTCCCGAGTCACTCCCAAAGCTGACTCCACGAGTCCCTATTAAAATCAATGGGGTTTTTTCCCAACAAAATAAGGGTACTTCAGATGTGTGGCTTAAATAAATTTTAGGCACAAGTGTGCCTTTTTATTTCAAAACTCTGCAACTGATTTTCAGCCGCAGGGGGATGGAGGAACTCTCCAGCGTGGGGCAACCCCCCACAACAACACATCAATCAAAATAAATCTTGACACACCGTTGGGGCTGCGCTCCTGGTAGCCGTCTATAGTGGCCGAGCAGCAGTGCGCCTGGCTTCCATGCGCTCTTCGCCAGCGATCGCACTTCTCTCCACTCCTTCTGGCACAGCCCAGAGATAGAATCATAGAATCATAGAAAAGTAGAGTTGGAAGGGGCCTACAAGGCCATCGAGTCCAACCCCCTGCTCAATGCAGGAATCCAGGTCAAAGCATCCCTGACAGATGGCCGTCCAGCTGCACCTTGAATGCCTCTAGAGTGGGAGAGCCCACCACCTCCCTAGCTAGTTGATTCCATTGTCTTATTGCTCTGACAGTCAAGAATTTTTTCCTGATGTTTAGGTGGAATCTGGGTTCCTGTAACTTGTTGAAGAGTCCTTGGTCTCGAGTCCCGAGTCGAGTCTCGAGTCCCATTAAAAATATTGGGACTCGAGTAGGACTCGAGTCAGAGGGGGGACTCAGTCCGACTCACGAGTCGAGTCCTGGAGTCCGAGTCCCCATCCCTGGGAATGGAGCCAAAATGGGGCCTCTGAGAAACAAGAGGGTGGTAATGAGCCAGTGTGGTGTAGTGGTGAGAGTGTTGGACTGGGACTCGGGAGATCCGGGTTCAAGTCCCCACTCGGCCATGAAACTCACTGGGTGACTTTGGGCCAGTCACTGACTCTCAGCCTCACCTACCTCACAGGGTTGTTGTGAGGATAAAATGGAGAGGAGGAGGAGGAGGATTATGTAAGCCCACCTTGGGTTCCTTGCAGGAAAAAAGGCGGGGTATAAATATAATAAATAAATAAATAACGGTACGCTCGCTTGGGGGAATCCTGAGGTTTGCAGAAGTACAGAAAATCTTTTAGAAGGTAACCTAAGGGGCTAACATCCTCCAATACAGCCCAGAGAGGACAGAGCATGCTCATTCACCACAGAATATTGACCATCAGTAGGAAAAGGAAAAACGGAAAACTGATGGGAGTGATGGAATGGAACAGCCTCCTAGAAGAGGGCATGGCTGGCATGCCAGAAATTAGCACTCCTATTAGGAGAGGATACATAGGCATGGCTCCAAGGCCTGGTCGCGCCCCCGATCCGATCTTCCGTGGGGGCGCCGACCCAACTCGGTTTTCTGAGCGGCGCGGAGAGTTTCTCCGCACCACTCAATCAGGCTTCTCCGGCCCCGTCCATCACTTCCGAGACTGGAAATGACGCGACAGGACCCTGCGCAGGCGCAGAACGCACCACAGGGGTCCAGCGCGCCTGCGCAGGGTTCCATTGCGTCATTTCCGGTCCCGGAAGTGACGCGACGGGACGGAGAGGGCGAGCTGCCCCGAAGAAAAAGGTAAGGCCTCGCCAGGCGTGAGTGGGGCCAATTTCGTCCTTGTTCTGCCCGGTGAGGCTCGATTTTACAAGCCTAAGATACACTACAACATTTTTTTGCAGACCTGACTTGCAGCTTCTTATTCTCAACATTTATTTAGAGCAGTGTTCTCCAACCTTGGGTCCCCAGATGTTTTTGGCCTACAACTCCCAGCATGCCCCAGCCAGCATAGCTGGCTGGGGCATGCTGGGAGTTGTAGGCCAAAAACATCTGGGGACCCAAGGTTGGAGAACACTGATTTAGAGCTTCATGGATTTCAGACATTTTATTTATTTATTTACCAACCACCTTTCAAAATGCGATAACCGCCTTCAACAATATCACAAAATAACCACAGCACAGTGTCGATGAGCAGAAAACCAATGAAATCAGACCGTTTTATTCTACTTCAGCCAACCCCAATCTAAAAGCAGGGCCACCAAGAACAAACACATATGTAACCTACCCATCTCAATTAAAAGCAGCCTGACATTAAAAAAATGTATTTCAGGCCCACACAAAAGACAACAGGGAGGGAGCTGATCGTACATCCTGAGGAAGGGAGTTCCATAAATGTGGGACCACCACCGAGAAGGCCCCGTCTCTCGTGCCCACCAGCCTAGCCTCCTTTCTGATGGGCCTTGTGAGCAGGGCCGCCATAACTCCATCTTCATGCTCTGACAGGTTCATATGGGCATAGGCCAGGGGTGTGGAACCTCTTTCAGTCTGAGGGCCAAATTCAATGTCAGCGAAGCACTTGGGGGCTGCATTCCAGTGGTGGGCAGGGCTGAAGGCAAAAGGTGGCAAGGCCAAAAATACCAGCCTATATGGCTTAGGACCACAATACGTGACAGAACGCCTCTCCCAACCGCAATCTACCCGGACAATGCGCTCAACATCTGGGGCTCTCCTCCAACTGCCACCTCCAAGGGAGGCTCGGTTGGTGGCAACAAGGAGGAGGGCCTTTTCAGTGGTAGCCCCCCAATTATGGAATAAGCTCCCCACTGAGGCCCACCTGGCGCCAACCTTACTATCTTTTCGACACCAGGTTAAGACTTCCCTCTATGCCAAGGCATTCAATATTTAATCTGTTCAAAATAGCACATGGGAGGGGGAGAGGGGGTGACCTGTAGACTTAGTTGTATTAACCTTTAGTATTGTATATTTTAAACTGCGTTTTTAATTTTGGTTTTAATTTTTTTTAATTACAATGTTGGTTTTATTGTTGGTTTTATCTTGATTTTATTGTATGGACTGTTGTGAACCGCCCAGAGAGCTTCGGCTGTGGGCCGGTATAGAAATGAAATTAATAAATAATAAATGAATAAATTTTAGCTTAAAGTTGTTCCTGCCATTAGCTAAGCCCTTAGGAAAAGCATTTTAACCTTTTTAGAATGGGAGAAAAACATACAAGAACGAGGAGGCCTTGACTCTGTAGTTCAACACCCCTGGGTATCATATCAACACCCCTGGTGTAGGCAGTCCTTTAAGTAACTTGGCCCCAGTCTGTTAAGGGATTTAAGTCAATACCAGCACAACTGAATTAGGCCCGGAAGTGAACAGACAGCCAAAGCAGCTGATGAAGAATCGGTTGTAATATGGTCCAACCGTTTCACCTGTCAGAGTTCGGGATGCTGCATTCTGCTCCAGCTGAAGCTTCCGAACCGTCGCGAGGGGCAGCCCCGCCCAGAGCGCATTGCAGTAGTCTAGTCTGGATGTAACCGGGACATGCGTAGCTGAGGCGGGCTTGCACAAACTGAAGCAAGCTTTTCAACTCTTTCAGCAGGCAAGTTCCTTTCTCGCACATGTATTTTCAGACCATCCATTGTTTCTTTCACATGCCAAGCGACAGGAGCTGGAGGCCGTGTGTTACGAAGGCCTTGCCACCCTGTGGCAGGAGCCAGAATACTTGGCTTAAAGCGTTGCTTGTTTAGTAATCCAGTCAGCAGCAATGCTAATTGGCAACGAACATTGCTACTTTTGAATCGTATAGGGGGCGGAGCATTTGTCTGGTGGCACATGCTGGTGGGAGGGGCCAAAGCAGAAGGTGGGAGGGGCCAAAAGTGGGCATGGTCTTTTCCTGCCACCCTCAGCTCTCTCTTTCTTCCATGTCATTTTCTCTCTCTTTCTGCCACCCCTTCTCTCTCTCTCTCTCCCCCTCTCTTTCTGCCACCCCCTTTCCCCCCTCCTTTCCCCCCCCCACGCCACCTGGGGAGGAGCAGACCACTCTTGCCAGAGGTCTGAACTGATCGCTTCCAGGGGGCTTTTGAAATTAGGCCGTGAGAGCAGCTTGCTCACCCCTGTTACAGAGAGTGGCAGCGGCGTGAATTGGCTGCATACCAATATTACGTTAAGACACTGCTGCTGCTGCTTCTTTTAAGTATTTCACTCCTCGTTCTAATGGAGAAGAGCGGTTTCCAATGCATTTTTTAAGAGATGGGTCCCCCACCCCCAGATTTCTAATTTTTTCCAGCTCAGGGCTCAAGAAAAAAAAATGGGGAGGAGGAACATGCCCCCCCATTTCCCCTAGATCTCCCATTCCTCTCCTCCAGTTCCTCCCAGCCTTCCATTTCCTGAACAAGGGATGGTTTGCGGACATGAGAAATGGAACAGGGGTTTTTTTTCCCCCGGTTCCATGCGCCCGGCGCCATCTGTGTGCATGCAGCCCACTCACAAGCTGGAACAGGCAAGGTAGAGAGAGGCTTCGACAACCAAGAGAGGAAGCAGGGAGAGAAATGGGCTCGCATTGGGCAGGAAGGGGACACGCAGACGCTTTTACCAGCTTCACCCTGGGTTGGAGCCCCGGAGGGCCAGTGGTGCCTAGTGGTTAAAGCAGCCTTCCCGACCTGGTGCCCTCCAGATGTGTTGGACTACAACTCCTATGATTCCCAGCTAGCCTGACTAGGCTAGGTTAGAGTGTCCAACTAGGAATGGTGGAACCTGGGTTCAAATCTCCACTCAGCTGTAAACCTCACTAGGTGACCCCCGGGACAGTTGTTATCTCTCTCAGCCCAATCTACCTCACAGGGTTGTTGGGAGGATAAAATGGGGGTGGGTGAAGAACTTTGAGCTCCTTGGAGGAAGGACGGGATCCAAATGTAGGGTGTGACAAAACCGTTAAGTAACTATGAACACAGAACCCTGTATTTTTACTTCCCTAAAAGCCAAACTTGATGTGACAGTGACTGTTTTCCTTGACGTGTCTACCCCAGAAAGATTGTAATTTTGAATCACTCAAAAAGTTGCACATGGCTAAGTGAGGCTGAGGCCTCCCTACTCCCCCAAAAGTGCACATTTTTGTCGCAACGTATAAGTCGCCTATGGAACTCGGCGTCACAAGATGTCATAATAGCGGCTTTTTTGTTCGTAAAGTAGGACGAGCCGGTGCACTGTAGTGGGTTGCACATTAGACCTAAAAAGAGGTGGAAGGAAGGCCCAGGTTTAAGTCTCCCATTCGGGATGAGACACTCACCAGGTCACTTTGGGCCAGTCAAACTTCTTTCAGCCTGACCTGACTCACAGGGTTGCCGTGAGAACAAAATGGAACGGGGAGCGCGCATCAGATAGATGAGAGTTTCTCCCCAGGACGACTCACTGCCGGTATTGGAGCTGGGTTGGGCGAAAGGCAGGGGGGAAGGGGGGGAAGGATTCAGTCACTCCACCCACGTGCACCTCCCATTACAAAAATTAGATGCCCCCCAGCTTTCATATGTGAATGGGGCGCACATGGGACACTCAAAACCAGTGTTCTCCAACCTTGGGTCCCCAGATGTTTTTGGCCTACAACTGCCAGCATGCGGCATGCCCCAACCAGCGTAGAGTTGTAGGCCAAAAACATCTGGGGACCCAAGGTTGGAGAACACGGCTCAAAACAAACACCCCATCTTGCCAAAATAGCCATCCCTGTTTGTTGCCAGGCGAGGATCTTGACGTGGGTTTGCAAAATAGCTGGTATCCAGCCCGTTCTGGAACGGGGCACTAAAGCGGAGGTGTAGAACTACAGGCCAGGGGGACAAACCCAGCCTTCCTGGGGTCCCCAGACTGCCACGCCCTTTCCCCTGGCCCCGCCCCCTTTCCCCCAACCACCAATCATGTGGTGGTTACCCAGCTTGTCTTCATTTCCCCCCATTCTAAACATGCCACATACTGGGTTGCTGGCAGGAAAAACTTTAAGCTAAGATATGCTGGCATTTCTGGCATTTTGGCCCTGCTCCTTTTGCCATCAGCCCTGCCCACCACCGGATTGTGGCCCCTGAGAGCTTCTTCAGAATGGAATGCGGCCCTTGGGCTGAAAGAGGTTCACAGAATGATAGAATCATAGAATCATAGAAAAGTAGAGTTGGAAGGGGCCTACAAGGCCATCGAGTCCAACCCCCTGCTCAATGCAGGAATCCAGGTCAAAGCATCCCTGACAGATGTCTGTCCAGCTGCACCTTGAATGCCTCCAGAGTGGGAGAGCCCACCACCTCCCTAGGGAGTTGATTCCATTGTCTTATTGCTCTGACAGTCAGGAAATTTTTCCTGATGTTTAGGTGGAATCTGGGTTCCTGTAACTTGAGCCCATTATTCCGTGTCCTGCAAACTGGGATGATCGAGAAGAGATCCTGGCCCTCCTCTTTGTGACAACCCTTCAAATACTGGAAGAGTGCGATCATATCTCCCCTCAGTCTCCTCTTCTGAAGGCTAAACATGCCCAGTTCTTTCAGTCTCTCCTCATAGGGCCTTGTTTCTAGTCCCTTTATCATCCTTGTTGCCCTCCTCTGAACCCTCTCCAGTTTGTCTACATCCTTCTTAAAGTGTGGTGCCCAGAACTGGATGCAGTACTCAAGATGAGGCCTAACCAGTGCCAAGTAGAGGGGAATGATCACTTCCCGCGATTTGGAAGCTATACTTCTATTAATGCAGCCCAAAATAGCATTTGCCTTCTTTACAGCCACATCGCATTGCTGGCTCATATTCAGTTTGTGATCTACAACAATTCCAACTCCCCTGCGCTAAAGGATCAGGTCCATGACCTGGGGGTGCTCCAAGACCCAGCCCTTAGGACTGAGACCTCAGTGGGCCACAGTGCCTTTCACTACCTATGACCCCTGCTGCAAAGAGATTGTCCAGCTACAATTATCCATTATGTCTGATAACCTGCGGGTCAGACTACTGCCAAGCACTAGAGGTGGGGCTGCCCTTGAAGTCTGCCCGGAAACTGCCATTAGTTCCACACATGGCCGCTTGGCTACTAACTGGAACCAGGCATTGGGAATACATCTCGACAGGGCTTAAAGTGGTCCAGTGGCATCCCATCCATTTCTGAGCACAATTCAAATTGCTGGTGTCCCATCTCCAGAGCCCTACACAGCTTGGGACCAGGATACGCGAGGGAAAATCTTCTCCTGCATCATCCTGACCATACACCAAGATAATAACTCTCCCCCAAGGAAGGGTCACCTGGTGCCCACATTAATATCTTTTGGCCACCAAGTGAATACCATATATATATATGGTATATATATATGGCATATATATATATATATATATATATATATATATATATGCAAAGGCTTTTAAAAAAAAAAATCAACATTTCCACTGTGGTTGTTTGTTGTATTGCCTTTTACAGTTGCAAACTGTTTAGAATCATAGAATAGCAGAGTTAGAAGGGGCCTATAGGGCCATCAAGTCCAACCCCCTGCTCAGTGCAGGAATCCAGGTCAAAGCATCCCTGACAGATGGCTGTCCAGCTGCACCTTGAATGCTTCCAGAGTGGGGGAGCCCACCACCTCCCTAGGTAGTTGGTTCCATTGTCTTATTGTTCTAACAGTCAGGTATTTTTTCCTGATGTTTAGGCGGAATCTGGGTTCCTGTAACTTGTGCCTATTATTCCGTGTCCTGCAAACTTGGATGATCGAGAAGAGATCCTGGCCCTCCTCTGTGTGACAACCCTTCAAGTACCGGAAGAGCGCTATCATATCTCCCCTCAGTCTCCTCTTCTGAAGGCTAAACAAGGCCCTATCTCTCCTCATGGGGCCTTGTTTCCAGTCCCTTTATCATCTTTGTTGCCCTCCTCTGAATCCTCTCCACTTTGTCTACATCCTCCTTATGTAAAGTTTGGTGCCCAGAACTGGACGCAGCACTCAAGATGAGGCCTAACCCGTGTTGAGTAAAGGGGAACTATCACTTCACGCGATTTGGAAGCTATACTTCTATTAATCCAGCCCAAAATAGCATTTGCCTTCTTTGCAGCCACATCGCATTGGCTATTTTTTTTGTTGTGTTTTATGAGACACTATAAGCCACCCTGGAAAGTTTGAATGGAAGGGAGATAGAGAAACATTTTAAAAAATAATAATCAAAAGATGGGCCCATGTGGTCGGCTTTCAATGAGTTCTTCCCTGATACATTTCGGGCCAAAGCAGTTGTTCGGAAAATGTGTGAAGCTGCCTATTTGTCTGTCTAGTGCAGTATTGCCTACTCGAGCCTCCCCCAACTTGGTGGCCTCCAAATGTGTCGGGCTACAACTCCCATCATCCCCGGCCAGCAATAATGTTGTCGTCCGACGCCTCTGAAGGGCACCAAGTTGAGGAAAGCTATTCGGATTGGCAGTGACCCTTCAGTGCTTCAGGCAGAGAAGTGTGCAGACACTTATGCCGAGCCACGGACCCTTTGCGTATGACAGTTTTGCGTACAACGAGCTATGCGGTGACATGAACGATATGCGCTTTTGGTACCCCATATTAAAATACCCAGCAGTGGGGGGGGGGGTGCCACCACCATCACACCCCACAGCATTCACCAGCTGAGGTGGCCACCTCACGAATGCCGGTTGTGATAGAGACACATGTGTAAAAATTCCTTTGACAAAGCAAGGATCTCTGCCCTCCTTCCCTGCAGACCGCTGAAGACTCCACTCCATCTGTTATACACTGCGTTCATTTCCTCGACGGCGACTTGTCCTCCACGAACTTAAAACCCGAGACAGCATTTGTTCTCTGGGTTAAAAAAAAAAAAGATCATCTGGAGAGAAGACGGCATTGCCGTCCTACGATCCGTTATCGACAGTTCCGAATAAAAAACCTCAGCTGCCACAGAGCGCAAGGTGGCAAGTCTTAAGGCACAATCCTATGCAACTTTCACACAGAAAAAAGGCCTACAACTCCCAGCATGCCCCAGCCAGCTAGGCCTTTTTTTCTGTGTGAAAGTTGCATAGGATTGCACCCTTAGTGGATGACAAGTTGAACATGAGCCAGCAGTGTCTTGCAACTGCTAAAAAGGCTAATGCGATGTTAGGCTGCGTCCAGAGAAGCGTACTGCCCAGGTCACAGGAAGCAATAGTTCTGTGTTAGTCACACTTGGAGTTCTCTGACCAGTTCTGGGCGCCCCGTTTTAAGGAGGACATTGACAAACTGGAGTGTGTCCATAGAAGAGCGACCAGGATGATGAGGGGTTTGGAAGCCGAGCCCTATGAGGAATAGTTGGAATCTGGGTAAGTTTAGCGTAGGGATGAGATTAAGGGGAGGCATGATAGCGGTTTTCCAATATCTGAAAGGCTGCCATGCAGAAGAGGGAGCAGATTCTCTGTAGCTCCAGAGGGAAGGACTAGAACTAAGAGGTGGAAGATGCAGGGAAGTATATTTCAGCTAAACATTACGGGAAACGTCCCAGCAGTGAGGGCTGCTCAGTCATGAAACAGACTGCCTTGGGAGGTGGTGGGCTCTCCTTTGCTGGGGGTGTTTATGTAGGGGCTGGACAGCCGTTTGTCAGGGATGCTATTGGTGCACCCTGCACTGCAGAGCCTGCACTGAGCAGTTGGTTGGACATGGGGATGGGGAAGCTCCAGCCTGCTGGGGTTCCCCCATCTAGCCCACCAGCTTCTCCCTTGGGCCCCTCTCTCATTCCCAGCAAGGAAAAGCTCTTATCTCCGTTCAGCAGCTGATCAGAGAAGAGAGCTTTTACCTGGTAGGAGAGGGGGCAGGGCCTGTGGATGAAGCTGCTGAGGGATGCAGTCCTTCTTACTTGTGAGCTGACATCCAGCGGTTGTCCTGCTTACCTCTGAGCAGACATGGTGCTCATGCTTACTTCTGAGTAGACATGCAGAGGCTTCATATTTGAAAGTGCTGCTGAGTGATTCAGTCCTGCTTACTTCTGAGTAAGCTTAAAATCGATAATAAGCACAGTTTGGCCCCACCCACTCTGCCTTTGGCCCCACCCGCAGGTGGAATGTGACTCCCAAAATCTGTCCGAGATTGGAATTCGGCCCTTGGCCTGAAAAAGGTTCCACACCCCTGGGATTATCTGCAAGGTCTTTTCCAACTCTTCTGTGATTTCAAGAAGGCATCCACAAAAAGAGGGCCGAGAAAAAGGAAGGAGGAGGAGGAGGAGGAGGAGGAGGAGCAGGAGCAGGAGCAGGAGGAGGAGGAGGTAACAGTTTCAGAGACTGGAAACCAGAGGCAGTCCCTGGCAAAAACTGGGGCAGTGGAATCATAAGATGGAACAGATACTCCAGTCACTTGTACAGTACAAGGGCTACAAAGATGCTATCGAGAAGGTTAACCTTCCCCATCCCACCCCCAGACTGTTCTCTCAAAGATCTGAAAATCACAGAGCTGGAAGGTACATCGGAGGCCATCTAGTCCAACCCACTGCTTGCTGCTACAGCATCCCTGAGAGAGGTCCATCCCGCCTATGCAGACGTACCTCCAGCAAAGGAGAGACCACCACCCACCACTCCCAAATAAGGCAACTTTGTTCCACTGTCAAACAGCTCCTACAATTAAGAAGTTGGTTTGTTTATTCATTAATTATACTTATATCCCACTTATCAGAGCTATAGGCTGGGTTCGCATGACATGACAACCCAACACAGGTTGTTACCCATGATGGGTTGCCGTGTCATGTGAACCTGGACCAATTCCCACAGCTTGGCTTGCTTGAGGGCAACAGGCCACCCTGACACCCATGGCTTGAAGTTGGGGTTGTTGTACCCACGATGGGGTTGTCTTGTCATCTGAACCCAGGCGACAGACCCCATCTTTGGTACCAGGAATCTGGTAGCGAGCCGCCTGGCAAGAGCAGCAAAACCCCTTTGCCACTCTTGCCAAGCGTGCCTGGGCACTCACCAGTGCCAGCTGCCCCACAAGTGCCCAAGCAGCACTTGGGGGTGGCTGGCACTGGCTTGCTGCCCTCCCCGCCACGATCGCAAGCTGTTTTGGGTCGAACACTTTTTTTTGTCCTTTGCCCCCTTTTTTATCCCAGAGATCGTGAAGTTGACAGTTGGCTTTCGCGATTCCCGGATTGACAGCCACAGATAGCCCCTTCGAAGTGCCCAAGCAGCACTTTGGAGGGCTGCCATTGGTTGAGAAACATTTGTTGTTGTTGTTGTTGTTGTTGTTGTTGTTACACACCCAATTTTTTATTCGTTTCATTTTATTTTTAGCTGCACTTGCGCAACTGCGTAGGACTGCAGTTGTGCAAATGCGGAAATGAGAACCCTTGGCTGGGCAATGTTGGGTGCAGGGGTTACCTGCTGTCAGAATGCAGCAGGTACCAACTCTGGACATTGACTCAAAGAGGGTCAAAATAGGCTCCCCCCCCCTTTGATTTTATCTTGACAGCTGTCAAAAGGCAAGCTGTTGAGAAAGCCAAGGCACGAGTGACCTTAGCTTGTAAAAAGGGGGTGATGTGATTTACACCCCCTTTACAGTGAGACCCTCCCCCTGCCCCCGATAGTCCTCAGGGTGATGCACTTTCCCCCAGAGATTCCACCCCCTTTTTCTGGGGAAAACTCTGGGTCCTGTTTAAAACGGGGTTTTGACAGGGCAACGGCTGTTTCTTGCTGGGACATATGGCTCTCAAAACACCTTTTCTCCAGAAAAAGGGGGTGGGATGCACTTTTGCACTTTCCCAAGCACCTAGAGTCTCAAGAAAAAGTGCAAAATGTGCATCACCCTGAGGACTGTCAGGGTGAGAAGGAGAGAAAGCTGAGGATCTTGCCGCAAAGGGTGCAGATCAAATGGAGGGGGAAATCATAGAATCATAGAATCAAAGAAAAGTAGAGTTGGAAGGGGTCTACAAGGCCATCGAGTCCAACCCCCCCACTCAATGCAGGAATCCAGGTCAAAGCATCCCCGACAGATGGCCGTCCAGCCGCACCTTGAATGCCTCCAGAGTGGGAGAGCCCACCACCTCCCTTGGTAGTTGGTTCCATTGTCTTATTGCTCTGACTGTCAGGAAATTTCTTCCTGATGTTTAGGTGGAATCTGGGTTCCTGTAACTTGAGCCCATTATTCCGTGTCCTGCAAACTGGGATGATCGAGAAGAGATCCTGGTCCTCTAGACTAATAGACTACAGAGATAGGATGGCCAGGTGTCCTACTTGACAGAGGGCAATCCTCTCTTTGAAGGGCTGCCCAGTCCAAGTCCATGTTAAAGATGAAGAACCACAGGAGCTGTTGCCCATTCACACGGAGCACCTGGGCAGCCGTCCAAGCAGGCAGGCACACAGCTCACCTGGTCACGCTATGGTGAGATGTACTGTACTGCATTTCTTTTTAAATTAGAATACTTATTCCTAAATTTGCATCTACGAATTAGCCTATGCAAATTAGTGCCCTCCCTTTTTAGGCGACGCATTTCCTCTTTTGGGGGCAGTTCATAAGTGGTCACCCTGCAGAGAGATAGAACTGAGAAGCGCGCACCTGCTATTTGAGCACCTGCGTATATGGGGCACAAACAGAGCGTATGCGCATGTGTGTGTGTGCGCGTGTGTGCATGCATTTGCACATGTGTGTGCGCGTGTGCGCCATGTGTCTGTGTGGTGGGCAGAGTCACTCGGCCCTCATAAATCTCGAACATTCCCTGCCCTGTTTCTTTTCATTGCACAGCCACGTTCAGTTGGGAACCAGAGGTGTTGCCATCATCTCCTCAAGTCTGCGACCCTTCGGCACGCCTCTCTTGACTCATGGGGAGAAGTGGAGGGTGGGGGGGGAAAGAAAGGAAAGAAAAGCTCAGAATGTCTGTCAACGGCTGACAATGTTTGTTGTAATACTTGGAAACGGAACCCCCGCACAACACGCTGGGCACACATCAGGGGCTGTTTAACCCACGATGAGCCACGGTGTGTGCCGGGGGCGACATTTTGAATATGCCAGCCCCTGGTTGCCGTGTCGTGCGAACCCGGCCACTGTGGGTTATTTGAGGGTTAAACAACTCTCGCATGACCCTATGACAAACTGAGGGTTATGTGAGAGTCCATAGACTTCCATAGATCATGGAGCTGGAAGGGGCCTGCAAGGCCATCAAGCCCAACCCCCTGCTCAATGCAGGAAACTAGAGGACGGGTCTCCCATCCAAGTCATAACTTGTTTAACTCTCAAATAACCCCCAGTGTCTGGGTTCACACGACACAGCATATTCAAACTGTCGCCTGGTGTGCATTGCTGCTATTTAAGACCTGTGCGCCCTGAGGGAAGGCAGAAGAGAAGCCCAGGCCGTGGAGCAACTGCCATCAGCTCCTCCTGAAACGACCAACCTGAGAGGGCTGCTGGGGCAGCCCCCTTCCCCCAGGGCTACAAAGGGAAGGCAGAAGAAAAGCCCAGGCCAGGGAGATTGTACCAGCAGGTCCCGAAGAAACCTTCAGTTGGCCTGAGAGAACTGATGTTTGTTTGGTTTGGGGGCGGGGGGGGGGGTAACGTCTGTTTGTTGAGTATTTAAACATTGTAAACCGCTTTGGGTGTCTTGGCAGAAAGGCGGTATAGAAATGTAATAAATAAATAAATAAATAATCATCGGTTAAGCAACCCTTGATGAGCCCGGCGTGTGGTCCGTGTATATGAATTCACCAGATACTGGTGACAGTGCTTTCCCCAGGGCACCAGCTGAGTCAAAGGTGCTAAAGGGGAACATTGGACTCTTTGTCTAAATCAGTGCCAAATGTTACAAGCTTAATGCAACTGGCAGGCCTATCTAGGCTATACCAGAGAGGGGCCAAGAAGAATCCCACCACCAGCAGCGGCGGCGGTGCCAGTTCCCTGGGCCCCAGGATCTATTCCCCGGAGCACTGAGTGCCCATTGAGGCCAATGGAAGATTTTCGTTTAAGCTTAATTGCATTGGGGGGGGGCAATTTTCCCACAGAAGGGAAAGAGAGAGAAGTGGGAGAGCAACAGGGGATGGGACACGAGAGGTTACAAATTGCAACTGAAGAGGAATTACTGATTTGGGATGATCTTGGGTGGGGTACAAATGAAAGAATTCATTTTATTTGAGATTATTGGGATGAGAAATCAATTGGCCGGCTTTGCCTTCCATGAAATTTAAATAAGTCCTAGACATTATTTCTAAATTTGCATATAGATAGAAATCAGCATATGTCAAGTTTATACAGATTTGTGTCCTAGGGGCCTGGGACCTGAATCTTTTAAGTACTCAGCAATGCGCCTCCCGCCTCCCCCCCCCCGCCCCCCATACACACTGGCCCAGTTTGGACAACACGGCAACTCACACTGTGGCACAAGCCATGTAGGGTGAGTGAATTGCCCGAGCCATTCACAGACGATCGAGCACATCGTGGATGGCTGCCCTCTCCCCCCCCACTCAGTCCTCCCTCAGGTCCTCGCAGGGGACACCTCAGGAGGAACGAGTCTTTCCCCTCCATCCCCGCCACTGCCATGAGCTATTTCGGGCTCACTGTGGCTTTTTCCCCATTTGAAACTTTGAGGCGGGGGGGGGGGGGGGAGATCACAAACGCTGGCTGTCATGCCTGCTTTCGCGATCCCCCTTTGGACAGCTACAAGCTGTCCTTCTTCCAATGTGCCCCAGAGGTACCCAGCATTTTGTGCACGCACACACACACACAAAATGTACACAAGAGAATCCCTGGGCATTCCACAGAAGAGGCTGAAAATCCACCGACCCACCCACCCCCGGTTTGGTTTCCTTTGACAGCTCACTGAAGGTGAGCTTTCAAGAGAAAACGAAATAGTGAGGGATATTTTGCTGAGAGGGGGGTGTTTGGGGGGATTTTTACACCCCCTTCTCAGCAAGATCCTCATCTTTCTCAGCTTCCCCCCCCCCCTTTATTCTCCATGGGGGAGCAAATTTTGGCCTTTGTCCCAAGCCTCTAGGAGCTTAGGGAAGGCTTAAAGTGCATCCCCCCTCCCATTTTAAAGGGAAACCAAGTTTGACAGGTAGCCGTCAAAACTCAGGATCATTATCATCATTATCATTATTTATTTCATTTCTATACCACCCAATAGCCGAAGTTCTCTGGGTAGATTCATAAAAATCACAATACAGATAATAAAATCCCACATAAACATTTCAATATTTAAAATTTGAAGCAGTTTAAACAGCTAAAAACAATTTCAATAATCCCTTTAAAGCAGGGCTCTCCAACCTTGGGTCCCCAGATGTTGCTGGCCTACAGCTCCCCGCATACGCTTTAAAGGGATGCCTTTAAAAGGGGGATTTTGAGTGGGATGTGGGTGGATTTGGACTGGGGCACACCTGAGTATGTCCCTGTCCAAACCCCCCCTCAAACCCCACTTTTTAAAGGGACCCTGAGCTTTGACAGCTACCTGTCAAACATGGTTTCCCTTTAAAAGAAGGGGAAACACTTTTAGCCTTACCCAAGCCCATAGAGGCTCAAGACAAAGGCCAAAACGTGCTCCCCCCCCCCCGTGAAGAATAAAGGGGGAAGCTGAAAAAGAAAAGGATCTTGCTAAGAATGGGGTGTAAATCCCCACAAACACCTTTTTCGCACCAAAAGATGTGGAAATGGCGCGAAAATGGGGTTTGGCGGGAGTCACAACACCTTCTCAATAAGATCCTCATCTTTTTAAGCTTTCCCCCTTTATTCTCCATGGGGGACCAATGTTTGGCCATTGTCCTGAGCCATTAGGGACCTGGGAAGGCTAAAAGTGCATCCCCCCCTTTTTTTAAAGGGAAATTGAATTTGACAGGTGGCTGTCAAAACTCAGGGTTCCTTTAAAAAGGGGGGTTTGAGTGGGGGGGGAGTTGGACTGGGACGTACTCGGAGGTATGTCCCAGTCCAAATCCACCCACTTCAGATGACATGACAACCCATTGTGGGTCAAACAAACCCTACTACAAGCCATGGCTTGTCAGGGTGGCTTATAAACCAAACTTAAGCCATCCTGACAAAACCATGGTGGGTTCGGATGCCCACTGTGGCTTAGAAGCTGCCGTGACTTAGCATGTCGGGCGAACCCAGTCACTCTTACACACTTTCTGTCACTAGCAATACAAACTCAGAATGACAACTTTACCAGGTTTTTTTTTTGGGGGGGGGGGGTGGCAATGATAGGGAAACAGTCAGATACATGTGAGTAGTCAGTGTCAGCAGTGGGATGCATGGTTCCTTGATCAGGAAGTAGATGGGGAAGACATACCCCCCCTCCCTGCAAATTTCAGAAATTAAAATAAAGAGACACTCCAAAATCCACCGTCATACATACATACACACACACACACACACACACACACACCATTGCTCAGTAACAGCCAAGACTTAAGTCACAAAAAACAGCCTTCCCCAGCCTTCCAGGTGTGTTGGACTACAATTCCCACCATCCCCTAGCTGTGGATGATGGGAGTTGCAGTCCAACCCCGTTGGAGGGTGCCATTTTGGGGAAGGATGCTCAAGAGGGTGTGTTGAAGTCTTAGAAAGAGCCAGAATGCCTCCAGACGTGGGCCAATGATCTCCAAAGCCTTTTTGCACGTGCTTGCGTAAGCAGCGTCTCCAAGCGCCCCTCCCTCCCCCCTCCCTCCCTCCCCCCCCACAAAACAGCTCGTTTTGGTTCACATAAGAATGGTGTGGCAGTTCAGGATAGAACAGGAAAGAAAAAGCAGCCCTTTCCCTCCACATTTACACGTTTTTAAGGCTGTCCTTTTAACATCACAAATGATTTGTTTTTATGGTTGCTCCTGCTGGGCATGTTCTCACAGAGAGGTAGGGAAGATCTAAACCTGGTCAGTTAAGAATAAATAGACCCCACAAAGGTGTTCTGTTTTGTTTGTTTTTAATATATACACACCTCTAGGGTTCTTCTTAAGCAAAGTTTAATAGGGTTCTACCTTCAGGACAAAAATCTATGGGCGGGGGGGAGGGAGAGAATATTTTTCTCAATAAGTCCAGCTCAGGTTCTTAGCGGTGAAGGCACAGAGTCCCGGAGATGGACATTTATATCCCATCTTTTTTCCTCTTGCAAGGAACCCAGGGCAGCTTACAAGGTTCTCTCTCCTCCTCTCCATTTTATCCTTACAACAACCCTGTGAGGTAGGTTAGGCTGAGAATCAGTAACTGGCCCAAAGTCACCCAGCGAGCTTCATGGCCAAGTGGGAACTAGAACCTGGGTCTCCCAAGTCCCAGTTCAGCTCTCTAACCACTACAGCACACCGGCTCTCCAGTCAAGAGGTTTCTCCTAATGTCCAACCGAAATCTACCGTCCTGAAATGTAAGCCCATTCGTTCTAGTCCTGCTGCCCTCCATGGCGGCGGCGGCAGCAGCAGAGAACAAGTCTTTGCCCTCTTCAGGGATTGGAAGACGACTATTACCGTATGTCCCCACCTCCTCCCGCCAGTCGTCTTTTGTCAAGGCTAAACATACCCAAGTCCCTTCAACCTTTCTTCATAGGCCTCATTTTCCATATCCCACGACCATTTCTGTTGCCTTCCTCTCAGCCCGTTCCAATTGGCCTATATATCCTTCTTAAAGTGCGCCGCCCAGAACTGGACACACATCCTTCTGTCAGACAGACTTAGGTCCATGCTGGGTCCCTTCCAGGAGAGGCTCTGAACAGGTAATGGCCCTGCCGTTTTTCATGAGGGTTCCAGGCGGCTTCAGCGTCTTGCCTTTGCAACCCTCCCATGTTTTCCCAACCGTGTCTTCTTTCTTTACACACACACATACATCACACACACCACACACACAGATCCATTAAGGAGGGAAAGACAGAAGAGCCACAAGAGGCCTCCATGGGGAAGTGCCCACTACTTCTATGGCATGCATTTAAGTACGCTAAGGACCATTTTTGGACACTATATGGCATGGCAGCCACATACCTGGTCTTGCCCCTCACTATTCAGTCAACAGGAAGCCCCGTCTCTGCACAACGGACATCTTTTCGAGCACGTGTCCTACTCACATGTTACACGCACGCACGTACACACATGCTTAAACAGTGAATTGAGAGAGCCCAATGCCCCCCCCTCACACAACATCACAGGCAGGGCGCATGGGGCAGCTAAGGCTGTTGCCAAATGGACCACCCGGCCCAGAAAGCCCCCTGGGAGCAATTGCACTCAGGGAAAGCAGGTCAAATGCCATTTTGGTTCGCTTTTGTAGATTTTTTTTAAATACATATAAAATGCAATTGC
>JAHFWL010000376.1:0-101319 GCA_021292165.1 Shinisaurus crocodilurus | reverse complement strand
ATGGCAAGTGACTCTCACGAGAAGGGAGCCAGGAGGGGTGGAGTTTTTAAAAAAGGAAATTTAAAGGCACAATTGCAAACAATTCCCAAAGGAAAAAGGCAGAGGGGCAACAGAAGAAAGCCAATGTGCTTCACAATAAACTCAAGACGACCTGAAAACAAAAAGGACACGTATAGGAAGTGGAAGGAAGGACAGGCTACAAGTGAAGAGTACAGGCAGGTAGCACAGAACTGCAGGAATAGTGTCAGGAAGGCTAACTAAAAGCTGAGAATAGATGCTAAGGTTAGCGAGGAATGCTAAAGCAACAAAAAAGCTTTCTTCAGATACATACACAGTAAAAAGACAGAAGAAAGAACTGGTGGTTCAACTACGTAATGAGGATGGCAAATTGATAACAGAAGACAAAGAAAAGGCAGAAGTGTTCAATGCCTACTTCGGCTCGGTCTTCTCCCAAAGAGGGTCTATGACCCCCCTGGCAAACCTGAAGTGCAGACTGAAGGGGCAGGATTGCAGCTTGAGATTATAGGCAAATGGTCAAGGAGCACCTGATTACTCTGAACGAGTTTAAATCTCCAGGGCCTGATGAGCTGCATCCTAGAGTAATAAAGGAACTGCAGAAGAACTCTCAGAACCACTGTCTATTATCTTGAGAAATCATGGAGGACAGGTGAAGTGCCAGACGACTGGAGGAGGGCAAATGTTGTTCCCATCTTCAAAAAGGGCAAGAAGGAGGAACCTGGGAACTATAGGCCAGTCAGTCTGACATCAATCCCCGGGAAGATTTTGAGCAGATTATAAAGAAGTCAGTCTGCAAGCACCTTGAAAACAATGCAGTGATTACTAGAAGCCAGCATGGATTTGTCAAGAACAAATCCTGTCAGACTAATCTGATCTCATTTTTGATCGGGTACCTCCCTTGTGGACTGTGGGAATGCTGTGGACATTATATATCTAGACTTCAGCAAAGCTTCGACAAAGTGCCTCATGATATCCTGATTAGTAAGCTAGCTAAGAGTGGGCTAGATGGAACAACTATCAGGTGGATCCACAATTGGCTACAGAATCGGACTCAAAGAGTGCTTATCAATGGTTCCTTCTCAAACTGGGGAGAGGTAACGAGCGGGGTACCACAGGGCTCGGTCCTGGGCCCGGTGCTCTTCAACATTTTATTAATGACTTGGATCAGGAGGTACGGGGAATGCTTATCAAATTTGCAGATGACACAAAGTTGGGTGGAACAGCTAATACTCTGGAAGACAGAAACAAAATTCAAAGTGACCTCGATAGGCTGGAGCGCTGGGCCGAAAACAACAGAATGAAATTTAATAGGGATAAATGCCAAGTGCTGCACCTAGGGAGAGGAAACCAAATGCAGAGTTACAGAATGGGGGACACTTGGCTCAACAATACTACAAGTGAGAAGGATCTTGGAATTGTGGTAGATCACAAACTGAATATGAGCCAGCAATGCGATGTGGCTGCAAAGAAGGCAAATGCAATTTTGGGCTGTATTAATAGAAGTATAGCTTCCAAATCGCGGGAAGTGATAATTCCCCTTTACTCGGCACTGGTTAGGCCTCATCTTGAGTACTGCGTCCAGTTCTGGGCACCACACTTTCAGAAGGATGTAAGACAAACTGGAGAGGGTTCAGAGGAGGGCAACAAAGATGATAAAGGGACTGGAAACAAGGCCCTATGAGGAGAGACTGAAAGAACTGGGCATGTTTAGCCTTCAGAAGAGGAGACTGAGGGGAGATATGATCGCACTCTTCCAGTATTTGAAGGGATGTCACACAGAGGAGGGCAAAGATCTCTTCTCGATCATCCCAGTTTGCAGGACACGGAATAATGGGCTCAAGTTACAGGAACCTAGATTCCACCTAAACATCAGGAAAAATTTCCTGACTGTCAGAGCAATAAGACAATGGAATCAACTACCTAGGGAGGTTGTGGGCTCTCCCACTCTGGAGGCATTCAAGGTGCAGCTGGACAGCCATCTGTCAGGGATGCTTTGACCTAGATTCCTGCATTGAGCAGGGGGTTGGACTCGATGGCCTTGTAGGCCCCTTCCAACTCTACTTTTCTATGATTCTATGATTCTATGTGGACATCGGGGGTAGAGAGCCCACAGATGTCGGGGGCAGGTCGGTGGGTGTGATCCCCACCCCACATGTGCGGTATATATGTGCAAAGGGATAATGCACAGAGAGCTTCTTAGGCTGTGATCCCATACACTTACCTGTGAGTACGGTAAGCCTTGAACTGAGTGGAAATTATTTCTGAGTAGGTATGTATTAGGCTGGCAGATTGAGGGGCAGTATCCATCCGCACTGCCCATGCAAGCTCTACTGCAGGCCTCTCCAACCTTGGGTCCCCAGATGTCGCTGGACGACAGCTCCCAGAATCCCTTGCCATTAGCCATGCTGGCTGGGTATGCGGGGAGCTGTAGGCCAGCAACATCTGGGGGACCCAAGGTTGGAGAGGCCTGCTCCATTGACTACGTTGCGTCAGCAGGACCCACGCTGGCACAACCTGAAGCTGGTGCTTCCTGTACCCACCCCGGAAACGGACCGTAATGCTCGTTTCCGGGATGAACAGGTCAGCGGTTCGTGCAGAAGGGAGCTCGGCTGAACCGTCTCATTCCAGAAACGAGCATTTCGGCTCGTCTCCGGGGTTGCTCTAGGGGTTATTCGCGGAGGCGCACGGGCAGGCTGGGACACCGCCTTCGGTCTGCCGACTCTCTCACAGGCGGCTGCGTGGCTTGTCCCCCCTCCAGGCCCGAAGCAAGACGTCCACGCGGCGAAGCAGTTCATCCTAGAAATGTACACGGACATCTACAGACAGTGCTTGGCCCCCGACGACGGCTCTGGCGTGGGGCCTTCCAAAGAGGTGTGCAGGCCCCGGATCCTTTATCCTCACTACACCTGCGCCACGGACACACAGAACATCTGCACGGTCTTCGAGGACATTAAGGACGCGGTGCTGGCGGGGTACCTGGATGAGTTCAACCTGGTCTAAAGGAGCAGGAGTCACACTGGCTGCAGCATGGAGGCTGAGGAAAGCACACACCCCTGACCCTTTCGGCTCGAGGGGTTCGGCGACTGAGACGGAAAACTGGTGCGGCTGTCCGAACTCCCTTCGAACCGTTGCGCCCGCCGGGGTCTCTTCTAATGGCCTCTCCGCTTGGGCTTATCCTAGAGCTTCGGATGGACCTTTCTTTCCGGAGACTCAATGCCCAGAAGTGCCCAAGGACTGGAATACTCTCCGCTCCAACCTGCAGCGTTGTTGTTGGACAGGATTTCAAAGTCCCCCCACACGCCGGCCGCCTCGTCGGTTTTGTGGCGCTGATAGTCTTGCCGTAACTGAGCTGCGTGGCGGCAGGGCTGCCTCCTGGTCTTTCTACGGCCTTTGTCCCTTGGACCCACGGTGCCCTCTGCCTCCTCCGACCAGCTGCTGAGGTTTGACCATAGCAGGGCTTGAATGCTTGAATTTCTCACACATTAACCCAATACAAGTTCCTTTTTTTTTTTTTAAATAGGAAGTTGCTGCTGCAGAAAATGAAATGTACAAGATTGGACAGAGCGGCCAAGGCTGCAAACGTCTGCTGTGGAGCTGGCATCAGGGGTTGGCTTGGCAGGGCTCCTGCCAAGGCCTCGGACTGCTGCCCCCTTGCAGTTAATCCCCACTCGCCTGACCCCTCTGAGCCTACGAGCAGCAGTGAGAGGGCGGAGGAGCTCTACTTCCGGGCAGAGGTGTGGATGAGGCTCAGGGGGGCAAAGAGGGTGTCCCGCTGAAGTGATCTGGCCCCGAAGACTCCCCCACAAATAATCCTGAACCTGTGACACTGCTATGCACACTTACCAGGGAGTAAGCCCCATTGGACCCACTGTGGCTTTCTTCTGAGTAAGCCAAAGATCGTAAGAGAACTGGGGGCGGGTGCTCTTGCTTGGATCCGCGCATTGTGCTGCAATTGAATGGCCTTGGATTATACCATAAGAACATGAGAAGAGCCCTGCTGGATCAGGCCAAGGGTCCATCTAGTCCAGCATTCTGTTCACACAGTGGCCAATCAGCCAGGGCCGGCGCTACCGCTAGGCAAACTAGGCGGTTGCCTAGGGCGCGTGGCTGAAGAGGGTGCAGAAACACTGCGCTCCTCTTCGCTGCCGCCGCCGCGCCTCCCCCCGCCCGCCTGCCGCGGCTCCCCGCCCACCGCCGCCGCGCCTGTCGCGCCTCCCCCCGCGCCTCCCCCTGCCACCTACCTTCTCCGCGTCGCTTCCGGAGCCCCGCCCGCGTTGTTTTGGCGGGAGGAACCAGGGCAACAGGGCTTAAACAGTCCTGCTGCCCTGGTTTCCCCGGCAAAAAACAGAGTGCGGGGGTCCCGTCGCGTCACTTCCTCCTCGGAGGCGGTGGCAGCCAGGGCGGGGGGAAGGTAGGTAGATAGGTGGTGGTGGCGGCGGCGCGGGGTGGGTGGGTTTGCAGAGCAGGGCTGCTTTGCTCCAGAGTCCCCCCCACGGCACGAGAGGGGGGGGGGCGCAAATTTTATTTCGCCTAGGGCGCCAAACTGCCCTGCACCGGTCCTGCGATCAGCTGCCCACGGGAAACCCTCAGGCAGGACACGAGTGCAATGGCATCCTCCCACCCATGTTCCCCAGCAACCCAGCAATCACTTCTGATAACCAGAGGAAGCATATAACCATCAGGACTTGTAGCCATGGATCGCCTTATCCCCCATGAATTTGTCCAATCCCCTTTTCAAGCCCTCCAAATTGGTGGCCATCACTCCATCTTGTGGAAGCGAATTCCACAGTTTAACTCTGCGCTGTGTGAAGGAGGACTTCCTTTGATCTGTCCTGAATCTCCCCCCGCCCCCATCAGCTTCATGGGATGCCCCCTTTGGGTTCTAGGATTATGAGAGAGGGAGAAAAATGTCTCCCTGCCCACTTTCCACAGCATGTAATTGCGTACACACCTATCATGTCTCCCCTTACTCGTCTTTTTTTTAAGCTAAACAATCCCAGATGTTGTAACCTTCCCTCGTAATGGAGTTGCTCCAGCCCCTTGATCATTTGAGTTGCCCTTTTCTGCACTTTTCCCAACTCTACAATGTCCTTTTTCAGGTGTGGTGACCAGAACTGTACACAGTATTCTAAGTGTGGTTGCACCATAGATTGTATAAAGGGAGTATGATCTTGGCACAGTTTTCTTTTCCTTTCCTAATTATGCCCAACATGGATTTTGCGTTTTTCACAGCTGCCGCACACGGGGTCGACATTTCCATCGAACTGTCCACCACAACCCCAAGATCCCTTTCTTGTATGCATAGGCTTGCAATGTAAGGGAGCTAAATTCTGAGCCACTTGGGAGATGGCGAGGCTACGAGAGAACAGAGTATAAATCCTAGGGAGACGGCAACTTCATTATGAACGGGGGGCTTTGGCAGTTGGGAGACAAGATATTGGTTCATCCTGATGTGTTCTTTGAAAACCCTCAGTGGTGCTCTTAGAACCTGGATTAGTCCTAATAAAAGCAGTTGTTTATCACATCACTTGAAATCCAGAAATGTTCATCGTTTGGAATCCTGTTTATCTTTTAATGGGGTTCTGAGAGGATGTTCCAGGTCAAAAGGGCAGCAAGGGAGAATGGGTAGAGCTGTTTAAGGAAGAAAAGGTCTTTGGGGCACCTGAGTGTGCTAGAGCATGGGTGGACACAGAAAGTAAATCTCCAGATGTTTTGGGCTTCAGCTCCCAGCATGCCGGACCATTGGCTATGCTGGCAGGGGCTTCTGGGAGTACAAAACATCTGGAGATCTACCTTCTGCCCCCTGGGCTAGCGTTGGAGGAGCAAAAGTCAGAGGAAGAGGTAAGGATAAGGAACTTCCTCAGAAGGATACAGGAGCTGGTGTAGGCCCTCAGGAAAATCAACCGCACACTAACAATCCCATCCAGTTGTTTATGCCTATAGTATATTTTGCAGCAGTCGAAGGGGGCTGGCAGCACTGCAGAATGCAAGCCATACAGGTTATTAAGCAAGCAGAAGGCTTAGAAGAAAATATATATAATTTTAAAAAATAGCATAGTAGTTGCTTCTCCTCACAGGCCCGACTGCATGATGCGCTTGATCCAAGGCAGGTAGTTGGCAATGCGAGTGTAAACCCCAGGAGGGAAATCGTAGCCGAAAGAGACGATTCCGTGAACGATGCCATTGCACACCATTGGACCGCCGGAGTCCCCCTGGGGAGGGAGAGAACAAAGATGGCAGTGGTGGGAAGATTTGGGAACACCCGTTGGGGGATTCTGGAACTTGAACAGGGGCTGAGGCCTAGCTCGATGAGTTCGAGCACCGACGTCAAGGGCCCTGAGCTGGACAACACACAGCTGCCTACATTCTTGGGGAAGGGCCCATATCTCAGTGGCGGGGCACCTTCTCTGCATGGCGAAGGTCCCAAAAGTTCAGTCTCTGGCATCTCTAGGTTGGGCCGGGGAAGGCTTTTCTTTGAATACCTGGGCAGTCACCGTCGGTCAGCCAAGAGTAGGGGCGGGCAAGCTGTATTCTACAAAGAGCCAGTTGACCACAGGGCTGCAAGTCAGCTGGAGGGCTGCAGCCGATGGTGGGCGGAGCCAGAGTCCCAAAGCGGGGCAGTGCCGGCAGCAGTGCAAGATTGCATCTCGCTTTTCTCTGTGCTGCCCCATCCCTTCGCTGCTGCCCCACTCTGGCCACACGCAAGCGCGCACGCACACAATCCGAGAGGGTGGTTTGGGGAGCAACAATTGGCCTGGAGCATCAGGAAAGCAGGATGACGCTGAGAGCCACGTGGGCCTATTACAGTCACAGTGTTCGCCAACCTTGGGTCCCCAGATGTTTTTGGCCTACAACTCCCAGCATGCTCCAGCTATGCTGGGAGTTGTAGGCCAAAAACATCTGGGGACCCAAGGTTGGAGAACACTGAGCTAGATGGACCAACAACCCCTTGATTCAGCACAGGTCACTGTCTCGTCGTGTTCCTCTGTAATACTGAATGAAAAATTCATTCATCTGGAACTTCTTCCCCAGTTTTGAACTTCTCAAATTTTGGGCACATTTCCACTTTTCAGTGGGCTGTAAACCCCCCTCCTTTAAATTTTTTTTTTTTTTTTTTAAAGAAAATCCCTTAAAACACACTACTTAGGGGAAGGAGGGCTGGGACTCCCTTCCCCAAATCTTCTTCCCAAGATCTGTTTCCTAGAATACCATAAATGGAAAAACCTGCCGCCTGCCTGCCGCGGCCGCTGCTCCTCCTCACCTGGCTCGAGTCGCGAAGCTGGTTGTGGCTGCCTGCACAGATCATCCCGTCGTCCAGCTCTGGGTGGAATTTCATGCACTTCCTGCGGTCGTAGATGGTGACGTTGGTCTCGTAGAGTTTATTTGTGTCTTTGAACTGGTCAATCAGGCCCCATCCGGCAAGGCTGCAGGCCGTCCCACCGGGGAGGTCACTGTCCGATTCCGGCAAGGGCACAGTTTGAACGTATTTGTTCAGATTAGCCTTCACATTCAGCTGCAGAAAGGAGACAGTGAAAGCGGAACAGTGAAAGGGGCTCTCCCTTGCAATATGTTGAGGGGCCCTTGAGGGGCTAATAGGAGCTCCCGTTGCCAGAGACAGTGACAGTGGCAGTGGGGACACTTGTCTGCTTAAAAACAGACAGGTTGCTGGTCCTCGTGATATAAAGTGCAGCGAATCCTAGCATGGCAAGTTCTGTATCCGCACATGGCCATCAGTTCTTCTGGCAAAGGCGTAAGGCACTGAGGGGGTTGCCAACACCGTCCATTTCTTCCCAACTCCAGCGGCTTTAGCATTGGTTAGGCATCCTGATCCGAGAGGGTGAGTAGCTCTCTGGGAGCAAAGCATGCTTTTTGGATGTGTGTGCTGCTGTGATGGTGGCCCATCAGCAAGATGTGTGCTCCACTTTCATAGAATCATAGAAAAGTAGAGTTGGAAGGGGCCTACAAGGCCATCGAGTCCAACCCCCCGCTCAATGCAGGAATCCAGGTCAAAGCATCCCCGACAGATGGCCGTCCAGCTGCACCTTGGATGCCTCCAGAGTGGGAGAGCCCACCACCTCCCCAGGTAGTTGGCTCCATTGTCTTATTGCTCTGACAGTCAGGAAAATTTTTCCTGATGTTTAGGTGGAATCTGGGTTCCTGTCACTTGGGCCCATGATTCCGTGTCCTGCAAACTTTCTGTACACATCAGTCCTCAGCATGTGTTCCCTTCTGCAGGTACTGTCCACACCAGCCTCTCCCAACCTGGTGCCCTCCAGATGTTTTGGACTCCAACTCCCATCGCCAATGGTGAGGCAGGATGGGAGTTATAGTCCAAAATATCTGGAAGGCACCAGGTTGGGGAAGTCCAGTCCACGGTCTTAGCAGAGACCTAGCAGCATTTTCAGTGTCTTTTTTTTTTTTTTTTATGAGAGGACGTTTATCTCTCCAAATGTATCTCTCCAAAATGGCAGGTACAGAATTCATGCGCCAGAATGGGCATGTGTACCCCATTGGATACCCACATTTCAGGTCCTACATGGGCCTGAAACACATACAGAGTTCAAGGTCCTCGGCGCATCTGTTTTTTTGACGGGGGTCTCTGGCAGGCTCAGGACTAATGACCGGAGACCCAAATTGGCAGCCGGAGGCCACAAAGAGAGCCATCGGCAGATCACCATATATAGCTCTGGAAATATATATGTGTGTGTTTTTAAAATGAGTAAAAGCAACTGCTACATCACCAAAGGTTAAGTGTGGATCCAAACCTCTTGGAGAATTTCACTCCCCCCCCCAATTTTTTTTGAAGCTGAAGTTTCTCACTGAAGAACTTTCAGCTTTGCTCTGTAGCTCAAGCCCCTAGTCTCTGTTGAGGGCCAACTTTCCCATGAGCCACAGTGACACCGCTGCTTCAGGTGGCAGCGTTTGGACAACAAACTGTGAATTATTTAGTTCATTATGTTTTATACGTAATGCTGTTATGCTGTTACTGGGTGGTTCCTCTGACCGGATGGAGGGTGCTCAACCTGTTCTGGATGGGGTTGCACTCCCCTTGAAGGAGAAGGTTCGTAGCTTGGGGGTGCTCCTGGAGCCATCTTTGTCACTTGAGGCTCAAGTGGCCTCAGTGGCAAGGAGTGCCTTCTACCAGCTTCGGCTGGTGGCCCAGCTACGCCCCTATCTGGACAGGGATAGCCTGGTCTCAGTAATCTGCGCTCTGGTGATCTCTAAACTAGACTACTGCAATGCACTCTATGTGGGGCTGCCTTTGAAGACTGTTCGGAAGCTGCAGCTTGTGCAAAATGCGGCAGCCAGGCTTATTGCGGGGACCGGAAGGTCCGAGCACATTACACCGGTTCTGGCCTGTTTGCACTGGCTGCCAATATGCTTCCGAGCCGAATTCAAGGTGCTGGTTTTAACCTATAAAGCCCTACATGGCTTAGGACCACATTACCTGACGGAACGTCTCTCCCAACCGCAATCTACCCGGACACCACGCTCAACATCTGGGGCCCTCCTCCGACTGCCACCTCCAAGAGAGGCTTGGTTGGGTGGCAACGAGGAGGAGGGCCTTTTCAGTGGTAACCCCCCCCCCCCCAATTCTGGAATAAGCTCCCCACTGAGACCCGCCTGGCGCCAACCTTACTATCTTTTCGGAGCCAGGTTAAGACTTCCCTCTATGCCAAGGCATTCAATAGTTAAGAGCTCAAAATAGCACATGGGGAGGGCGGGGGGGGGATTGTCACCTGTAGGCTTATTTTTATTAACTTTGGATTGTTATTTTACACTGTGTTTTTAAATGTGGTTTTTAATCTTTTAAACTATTTTGTATGTTTTAATTGTTGTTTCTATGCACAATCTGTTGTGAACCGCCCAGAGAGCTTCAGCTGTGGGGCGGTATAGAAATGCAATAAACGAAATATGAAATGAAATATACATGGGGACTGGTGGTGGAGCCATTTGTCTCTTTCTGCCGTAGGATCACTGCCCCTAGGGGCACGGTTAGAGCAAGAGGTCACTTGGAATAGCCTACCTTCAGCAGAAGCAAATCATTTGTACATATTTCTGGATTATGTTCTGGGTGAATGTGGTAAGACTCGACACCAAGCACTTGTTGAGACTCCTCCAGAGCATAGACGTCGTGCGCCCCCAAGATGACGGTAAATTCGCTGGAAATAGAGCATGGGTTCCATCAGCCAGTCAGAGGTCCAATAATAAACCCATTGCTTCTTTCTCTTTCTCTCTCTCTCTCTCTCTCTCTCTCTCTCTCTCTCTCTCTCCCCCCCGGCACATGGGATCAAGTCTGCAGAGAAGCATCAGCACATGATACCTTCCAGATGTTTTGGACTCCAGTGTCCACCAGCCCTAGCATGGCCAGTGCTCAGGAATGCTGGGCGTTGTAGTCCAAAACATCTGGAGAGCACCAGGTTGGGGAAGGATGGGATAAGAGTGTCTCACAGGGATGGGGCAGGGCAGAATCTGGGTTTGAATCCCACTCAGCCGAGGAGGAGCTCATTGAATTTGCATTTCAGACCAGAGAATTGTTTCTCTAAGTGCAGGAAGTCACAGCGGTTATTCCAATGAGCCACAGAAGGTGTCCCACCCAGTTAATGTGTTCTCAGACACTGTTCCTGTTTTTATGCTGCTGTGATTTTATTCTGATAATTGTACATTGTTTTGCCTGGTGGGCAGAAAAGTGATTGATAAATACTTTTTTAATAAATAACATTTTAAAATCCACAATCTTTATTAGGATGAATCACGCCAATTAGCGTATATCCACCCATTCACTTTAACCCAGGGTTGTAGAAACACAGTTTGATTCCTCCCTCTCCGGTGTGAATGGTTCATTTTGGCTACAGAAGGATCGTCACTTGGAGAATGAGTTCACTCTTGGTATATATGAAGATATAATGAACTTTCCCCAGCTCACTGGGGGCGGGTTGCTGAAGGAATCTCTGGGTGTGACAAAACAGCATTTTTGAGTCAGTAAGAGCTTTTCCACACAAAGCACTTACTGTGCGCTCATCATTCCCTACTCACAGTTGTTTGCGGGTCATTTAGTTTACGTTGTGACCCTCCAGTTTCGCTTTTGTTTGTAAACAGCACTTTCAATGAGTTTTCTTAGAGCACAGAAAATACGGTGTTATTCATTCGTGAAAGTGAAAGAAAACTCTATTTCCACTTGGGTATTTGCACTATTCCGCTATACCACCGTGCCACCTAGAGGTTATTTAGTGGAAAAGCAGGAAAGGAAATGCCTTTGTTTTAGAGCTTGGATCTCAATTCTACTATGAAACTGAAAGTAGATTCAGTGGATTAACCGCCTTGTGTAGAAAAGCTCTTAGAAATAAGAGCCTTTAACTATACTGGACTCCAAGAAGTGAGTAGGCTTCAGCTACAGCCCATAATCACTACCCTAGAACCTGTCCAAGCCCAAGCCTCTGTAAGAGGACACTGTTAACCCCTAACTCCAGAGTATTTATGAACAAGTTGAAAAGCACTGGTCCCCAGTTCAGATCTGTGCGGGACCCTGCTGTTTATATCCCTCCATTGTGAGAATTGACTGTTTACTCTGACACTCCACTTTCTGGTCTTTAATCAGCTGCCGATGAATAAGAGGAACTCGCGTCCTATCCCGTGATTGCTAAGTTTGCTCGGAAGTCATTGGTGAGGGACTTGATCAAAAGCCTCTCCGATGTCCAAGCAAACAATGGGCTTCCCTAGCAGGAAGCCACGGTGGGCTGGTTGTTGTGTGAACAACCTACGGTGCACCCAACAGACGATCAGGTTCACCATGTGTTGTCCTCCCCCTCAGTCCTCCAGACACTCTCCCAGAGGACTTGGTGGTGGCTGAAGCCACCTTGTCTCCTCTCCCACTGCACTTGTAAGCCCGTCCCCCTCCCCCCCCTCGGAGATCTTGACAGCCCCTCTGAAGTCTCCAAATAGCATGTGGGAAGCACTGTCACTGGTTTGCCACCTTTAAAAAAAAAAATTGTGCTCCAAATACGCGCAATTTATTTCATAAGATGAGATCTGTTTACTTCCCTGTCCAAACTATCCTTTTTTGCCCTGCCTAAGTCCCTGTTGTTGTTGTTTTTTTAAAAGCCCTACTTCTGACATCTGTCAGAAGCAAGCGTCACCAAAAAGGGGGTGGGTGCACTTTTCCATCTTCCCAAGTGCCTAGGGTCTCGGGAATAGGTGGAAAAGCTGGGGGCACTAAGGGTGGGGGTCACTCAAAACCCTGAGGGTCTTGCTGCGGGGGGGGAGGTGCCTATCCGCTTTTGCAAGCAAAGATCATTCACGGCTTTGCTTTGACTTGACAGCTCGCCTTTTGACAGCTGTCATGTCAAAGCAAAGTTTAAAAAAACACACCACCCTGCTTGGAGCCTCTCTGGGTCAATGTCCAGGGTTGATCCCTGCTGTACTTTGACAGCAGGTACACGCCCCGCCCCCCGGACGTTGCCCAGGCGAGGCTTCCCATTTTGGACCCATGGAAATGCACACCTCCATAGATTAGATTCATAGATCAAAGCGTTGGAAGGAGCCTACAAGGCTATCGAATCCAACCCCCTGCTCAATGCAGGAAACTAGAGGAGGGGTCTCCCATCCAAGTAATAACCAGGCTTGACCCTGCTTAGCTTTCCACGCTCAGACAAGCTGAGCCGGCGTAAGCCACAGGCCTGTACACTTGCACAAGTCCGACTAGAATTTTAAAAAAATATTTTTAAAAATTGTGCACGTTTGGAGCGCAAAAATATTAAAAAGGGAAAAGGGGTGGTGAACCCATGACATCCTCCAATGTGCTGCTGGGCGCTTCGGAGGGCCTGTCACTGACGGCAACTCAGGTGAGATCAGATCACCAAGAGCAGCAAGGGTTTTTTTTTGGCTGTTGCTTCCCTTTACACACGGTGGGATTGGTTGCCCCCGGGTTCAGATGACACGACAACCCATCGTGGGTAAAACAACCGATAGAACGACCCATGGGCCCTCGGGGCGGCTTGCTGGGGGAAAACAAGCCACACTGCGGGAAGGCGGTCTAGATTCGGATGACACGACAACCCGCCGTGGTGGCCGATTACCCCACAACGTTTCTTGTGTCCTGCTGCAAACCAGGTAACTACAGTATCTGCGTGATCTTGCCTGTCAACATGCTTGCAGTCAGACTCTCTCAAACGCAGACACAGAAGCAGAGAGCGTGCGAGCGGTGAGCTTAAGGCTGCAGCTCCTCGGGATTCCTCTCTCTAGAGAGCTGGTGTGGCGTAGTGGACCTGGTGCCTGCTGGGAGTGTGTGGGCGCCTTCCTCCACCTCTGCGTGCACTTTTTAAAATCCACATGTTACAAAACACCGCACATCTACAGTGAGCTCCCCTCCAAAGGGAGCCAGACCTGATTAACGCTGCTTCCGAGACCTGATTAACGCTGCTTCCAAATGCTTAGAGCAATGTTCTCCAACCTTCGGTCCCCAGATGTTTTTGGCCTACAACTCCCAGCATGCCCCAGCAAGCTACAGATGCCATCATCCCTGTCTGTGGGCCATTCTGGCTGTGCCTGATGGGAGTTGGAGTCCAATGGCACGTGGTCCCCACGTGCTGAGCTTCTGCAAAAGACAAATGCCCACTGCTGGACACTTCCAACAACAATTAACTTTATCCTTATTGGGGCCTTGGCCGTCATTACCCACCCTTACACTCAGGGAGAATTTGGGGTTACTTACCTGAAGCAGTGTGCTGCGGTCATTACCCACTGGGGTGCCACTAGGAATCCACCACAGATGAAACCCCCTCCTGCTTTCAGGGCTGCCATGTACGGTCTGGAGTGGGCCTTGGCTTCATGGCCCCCGACAATCTGACTCCGCAAGCGGCCTGCGAGGATCGTAACCAGAGGTCAACTGCTGCTGTTACTCGTCTCTTTTTAGGCAATGTACAAAGTAATGCAAGCCAATAAATAAGGCGAGGTCACTGCCCCAAGGAGCTTACAATAGGTTTTTTTTTAAAAAAAAATAATTTTTTTTAAATGAACACACATACAAAAAAACCCCCAAACAAACCCACAAATCCATTGGTCACCACGGGGCCAAAAAAATAATTCTATCCACATAATCCACTATTAATCTATAGTCCAAAAATACATCATATCTTGACATGGCTTACGTACGTTGAGGGAAATTAGTAAAGAAAAGGAAGCATGGGGAATGGAATTAGCGTGTGTCAGCACTACAGATCCAGTTTCCAGAGGGGTATCCTGTTCGTCTGTTCTGTTGTAGCAAAAACAACAGAGAGTCCTGTGCCACCTTGAACACTAAAATTATCATGATGGCATAAGCTTTGTGGAGTAGAGTAGCCACCCACTTCATCTGGTGTGCAAAGTATTATCCTAAGTTGGCAGGTATACACAGGTGGTTGTGGGGTGGGGCTGCAAACACTGAAGTTAGAGGGGAAATGGCATGCAAAATACACAGAACAGGACAATTTACAATTCTGTCAATTAGGACCGTGACATTAAAGCTAAACTGTATCTAAAACAAGCATAGTGACTATTCCAGAGATAGAATTAACAACTCCCATCCTGTTATTGGTGAAGAGGATTGGTTATCCCATTAACACCTGTAATGGGATAAACACCCATTATCTTGATCCAGGGCACAGGTGACAGAATCAAACATCTTGGAAAGTTGTAAACGATCAGCCATTTCTTGCTGGAATCTCCCTTTGGAAGTTCCTTTGTTAAACTTTAATTTTGGGGAAATTGTCTCCGGTACCACCTCCAAAGGTAGGGGTAGGCAACTTGTGGCTCTCCAGATGTTTTGGCCTATAACTCCCATCCTCCTCCACTGTTGGCTGGGGCTGATGGGAGTTGTAGGTAGGGATGGGTGAGAAATTTGTTTCAGCTCATTTTTGATAGGAATTTACCAGAATTCACAAATTTCTTCATATCTGAGAAGGAAAGCACGTGGGGTTTAGAAAACCTGAATGTGGGAGAAAGTGAAATGGACAGATTTGGCCATCATCGCTAGTAGATCAAAACATCTGGAGGCCCACAAGTTGCCCACTCCTCGGTTAGGGTTTATTCTATTCTTCAGGGTGAGTTAGCCCACCTCAGGGCTGAAAAACCCTGGGGCCACCCTTAAACGGAAGCATTTTTTTTTTTTTATAAAAAGTATATTATCATGTCTCCCTCACGCACCCCGAGAGGTCTTAACACCATATTCTGCCTTGGACATCTCAGTTGCAGGGAAATGCGCTTCTGCTGTGGCTGTCTCCAGGTTCAGGTATTTTGCGTCTGAATAGGAGGATCCATTTTGCCACCCTGACTTTGATCAGGGTGGCCACTTAGGCTTCACCGAAAAAGAGGGCGCCGTTTTGCCTACAATTGGCATGCACTAATTTAGTCTGGATGCAAACTTGTAAACGATCCGCTACAGCTGAAGTAGGAATGCAATGCATCTCACCGCAGTGGGGAAGACGGTGCCTGTACCTCGGGATTAAGCTGGCGGGCTGGAGGAGGGACCCCCATAGGTCATATTTGGCCTGCGGGACACAGGTTCCCCACCCCTGCCCTAGTGGGAAAGATTGGGACCAGGTGAGCTATCTGCCAGCTCAGTCTGCTGTCCAGGAGCTGCTACCTGTGGAGGGGCAATTTCAAGGCCTTCCAGCATTCCCTTCTTACGGTTCTTGGGCTTGAAATTTGAACAGGGATTGGACAGCCCTTCAAATAGAGGGTGGTCCTCCGACAGCCCTTCAAACAGAGGACTCTCCTCCTCACTGGGCCATGAAACTCACTGGGGGGGGGTGACTTTGGGCCAGTCACTGCCTCTCAGCCTAACCTACCTCACAGGGTTGTTGTGAGGATAAAATGGAGAGGAGGATTATGTAAGCCGCCTTGAGTTCCTTGCAGGAAAAAAGGTGGGATATAAATGAAATAAATAAATAAATAAATATTGACTGATTGATATACACACAAATTTGTCTACTCCTTCTCACCCACCCAACCTGAAACCCTTTAAGCTGGTGGCTGTCCATTTGGGACACAGGCAGAAAGATTGACAGGGCAATAAGAAAGGTTTTCCATGACCCTAGGGCACAATCCTATGCGTATTTGGACAGGAAAAAGTCCTATAACTCCCAGCATTCCCCAGTCAGCATGGCTGCCTGGGGAATGCTGTGAGTTGTAGGACTTTTTCCTGTCTGAATACGCATAGGATCGTGCCCCTCGTGAGTCAAAGTGGGTTCAGTGTATGTGTGGCTGGGTAGGAGCATAGATGGGCCGGGCCTAGATGGGGTCGCCCCCGATCCACGTGTCGCCCAGGAACAGCAGCAGCATGGATTACCCCTGCTTTTGTGCCCCCTGCTGGTACCTCATGATGTCCGCCGTCCCACCTCAACATATGAGAAACAGAAGTTAAGTGAAAACTACACAAACAAAACAGATTGATTGATCATCAACTTAATGGCACCAGACAAAGGGGTGTTGAAACACACTATGCAAATTGCATCTCTGATTGACAACATTGTTGGACCAAACTGAGAAGTGGTAAGTGGTAACTTTTGTCTAGAGTAAATATACAGTGTGTGAACAGCCATAGCATCCAGCTCATATTGTCAGCTTTGTCAAACAGAGATACAATTTGCATAGTGTGTTACAACACCCCTTTGTCTGGTGCCATTAAGTTGATACTTGGTGTCCTTTCATGCATTGTTGGCCGTATATATGTTTTCTTTAGTACAGGCAGTCCCCCGAGTTAAGAACGCCCAACTTACAGACAACCCATACTTAAGAATGGACTTCTGGGTTCCCCGGCGCTACATCGTTTACGTAGAGTCCATAGCGTAGTATACTATGCAATTTGCATAAATGCCTATTTTAACGTATAGAACGCTTTGCTGTTCCGACTTACATACGATTCGACTTAAAGACATTCTTAAGAACGGAACTCGTTCATAACCTGGGGACTGCCTGTGTTTTGTTGTATGTACACTATATATTCATTTGAAGTGAAGGTTTTTTTATCTTTTGATTATTTATTGGTGTGTACGTTTATGCACTTTTGTTTTTGTGCAATATCATCATTCTTATGGTCCATTGATCTGTCTTGTCTGTGTCCTTCCTAAAAAAAAAAAGGACGGTAGAAATGAATTCACAACAAGTTTTCTTTTTTAGTTTTTTTTTACTCACCAGGATGGGCCGGTGGAAAGGACAGCATCAGGACGAGGAGAGGCTGGAGGAATTTCCCCATCTTGATGGGTCAGTTGTCAACAGCTCCGGTGGACAACTGAGTTGCTTTTATAGCCCATTTGACTCTTCCACCAGGAAGCCACAAATGTTGGCATGGCATGATTAAGATCAGTTTGTGGATCTTCAGCAAGCTTAACTGGCAGCACCCTTTCTGGGCAATCAGGCAGCAGATCTCTCACTAAAACGTCAATCAGATAATGAGATGACTTGTGTCTTTTTTTTCTTTTCTTTTCTTTTTTTTTTAGCATTCTGGGATCCTGGCACCAGAGGGGAGTCATGTGCCCAAGGTACAGATTACAGAATGTCCACATTAATTTTGACCATCAGGAGCTGCTGCCTTATCCCTGGCCAGACTCCTTGTCCATCCAGCCCAGGATCAGATCAGCAACTCCCAGAATTCCCAGCCAGCATGGTGTGTTATACCAAATACCAGAAGGAATGTGTCCGCCCACGCCTTAAGGCAGCCTCCCCCAACCTGGCACCCTCCAGATGTGTTGGACTACAACTTCCACCAACCCTTGCCAGCATGACCACAATGATTATGGAGCTGGAGGAACTCCCCTATGAGGAGAGGTTACGGCATTCGAGGCTCTTGAGAGAAAAGGAGAGTAAGAGTGGACATGATCAAGATAGATAAAAGGAAGCACTTCTTCACACAGTGCATAGATAAAGTATGGAATTCGCTAGTGTAGGGATGGCTGCCAATTTGGATGGCTTTAAAAGGGGGTTAGAGACACATTCAAAGAGGATAATAAAGCTGCTGGCTCCAATGTCAGTGTGGCAGTGTATCCACTCTGGGTTTCAGTTTGAACTATTGAAGAGCTTTTCATGGTGCTGAACCCTAACCCCCCAAATAGTTCAGCACTGTGGATAGCTCCTTTAAAGTTCAGACCGAAACCTGGAGTGGATACATTGCCCCACTGATATCGGAGCCACCAGCCAGTAGCAGGCAGGTGTAATATTCCTGGGCTCCGGGTTCTTTAATGTTAAGTGTATATCTTTCGCACCAGACTCCTGATAGTGGATCGTGGAGTTTTATTGACCGTCCCCCTGCAAAATAGATCCTGCAAGCCTGAACTCTGCCTACTCCTGTTGTACACTGTCCTGGGATCCGTTGGATGAAGGGCAGTTTAGAAGTAGATTGAAATTAAAAATACAATAAAATTAGGAAACTCAACAATGCTTCCCTGCATTTGTCCAGCGCTTAGCTGCCACACCTTGTGGTGGTGAGTTGCACGGCTTTATTGGGTGTTGTGCAAAGAAGTGCATTCATTTGCCTCTCCAGAACAAGCCACAGAGCAAGTCCACCACACTTTCAGAAGGACGTAGACAAACTGGAGAGGGTTCAGAGTAGGGCAGCAAAGATGATAAAGGGACTGGAAACAAGGCCCTATGAGGAGAGACTGAAAGAACTGGGCATGTTTAGCCTTCAGAAGAGGAGACTGAGGGGAGATATGATCGCACTCTTCCAGTACTTGAAGGGTTGTCACACAGAGGAGGGCCAGGATCTCTTCTCGATCCTCCCAGTTTGCAGGACACGGAATAATGGGCTCAAGTTACAGGAACCCAGATTCCGCCTAAACATCAGGAAAAATTTCCTGACTGTCAGAGCAATAAGACAATGGAACCAACGACCTAGGGAGGTGGTGGGCTGTCCCACTCTACAAGGCCATCGAGTCCAACCCCCTGCTCAATGCAGGAATCCAGGTCAAAGCATCCCTGACAGATGGCTGTCCAGCTGTACCTTGAATGCCTCCAGAGTGGGAGAGCCCACCACCTCCCTAGGTAGTTCGTTCCATTGTCTTATTGCTCTGACAGTCAGGAAATTTTTCCTGATGTTTAGGCGGAATCTGGGTTCCTGTAACTTGAGCCCATTATTCCGTGTCCTGCAAACTGGGAAGATCGAGAAGAGATCCTGGCGATGGCCCCAACTGTTAAGGTGCAAAAGATACGTTGGGGTGGAGCTGGGCACGTTTGGAGCGACGCTCGTCACAGATGAACAGTGTGAAGATAATGAGTGTTGGCACATTTTTTCTAAAGATAACTTTCACGTGGCTGATAGTTATTTTTTTTAGCCAGTATTTATCTTCATTGCAAGAGGATATCAGACCCTGAACAGTTGCTTGAGGCTTTTTGGCTGAAAGTCGCCGTTAAGAGGCTTTCCGTTCTATTTGGGCACAGATTTAAAGATGGGACTGTGGTGTGTTCATTTGTGCATGTGTGCCTGGGGGTTGGGGGGGGAGGAGAATTTATGCTGCCATTGCTGATAACTATCTACAGAAACACCAGCCAATCCGATACGTATTTAGAAATTATAAATAAAACAACAGCCAATACATAATAAATAAATACATAAATTTATTATTAACCAATAATCAATAATAAATAAATAAAACAACAGCCAATACATAATAAATAAATAAATAAATAAATAAATTTATTATTAATCGATAATCAATAATAAATAAATAAAACACCAGCCAATCCAGTATTATTTATTTATTTATTTATTTATTATTAATATTTATTTATCGCCCATCTGGCCGGCAACCGGCCACCCTGGGCGATGTACACAGAATTAATTAATTTATTAATGGGCAGCCCCACCCGATGTGGGTGCCCATAGCCCTCCGGACTTGGAGGATTATGGGCATCCAATGGAAGGTGGGAGATGTGTGGCGGACGGCTAGGATTGCCTCTGTGCTCCCCTTGCCCTCCAAAACATTTGGGAGATGGCAAATGTTGGCTGTCTAGCTGTTTTGCCTCTCCTCGCGAGGAGGAGAGGCTGAGGCACCGCCGGGATTCGTGGGACGTCTGCGGTGCCTCGCTCCTCCCCGCCCCGCCCCCGGGAACGCCCCCCCCCCTGCTGCTTCGGTCCTGAAGACTGTCTTCCATCTTTGGTTCCCAGCTGGCACAGAAAGAACCGTGCCAGCTGCGAGGGGCCAGGGAGACCACTCTGCGGGCGGAGCCCCCGCTGCCACCTTGGAGAAGATTGCCGAGGTCGCCGCGGGGAGTCCGACCTATCCTATGGCCCCCCCCAGGCAAGGCCGGAGGGCCAGAGGATTGCGCCCTAATTAACTATAGAGCAGTTGTCATAATTTTTATGCACCGCACAGGAAGCGACGTGATGACAGCTCCGGTAACTGGGCCAACCACCCATGATTATTTCTACTCTCCCGAGGCAGAGAAGGGTCTTTCGCCATCATCTGCTTTCACGATCCTTTTACTGGGGATGCTGGGCATTGATCCGAGGACCTTGAGATGCAAAGCAGGCAGGTGCCCTTTGCCTTCCCCTTCATCCCTTCCCCTAAGATCCAAGTGCAGTTCTGGTCCTCGTGGTTCTGAATAAAGGACTGATTCCAATAGGAACGCAGGAAGCTGCCTTATACCGGGTCAGACTGCTGGTCTGTGGAGTCCCCGGTTGGCAGTGGTTCCCCAGGGTCAGGCTGAGAAGGGGCTTTCCCCTCACCTGCTCTCTGACCCTTTTCACTGGAGCCGTCTGGGCTTGAACCGGGGACCTTTTGAGGCAGGGACTCACCCACCGAGTCACAGGCACTCCCCTGAAATCAGGCATTTGGTCTGCTTGCCATAATTTAATTTTTTTACCTAGTGTCATGTGACTGAACAAGGATCAGGCTCCCTGTGGCTCACGCTGGCTCAGCTTGTCTGAGCGTGGAAAGCTAAGCAGGGTCAGGCCTGGTTATTACTTGGGTGGGAGACCCCTCCTCTAGTTTCCTGCATTGAGCAGGGGGTTGGACTCGATGGCCTTGTAGGCTCCTTCCAACTCTATGATCTATGAAATAAATAAGATCTGGCCGTCCATCCAAATGGGCCAGAAATGGGTGCATAGCAGGGATGGGGACTCGGACTCCAGGACTCGACTCGTGAGTCAGACTGAGTCCCCCCTCTGACTCGAGTCAGACTTGAGTCCCAGTATTTTTAATGGGACTCGAGACTCGACTCGGGACTCGAGACCAAGGACTCGTGTTCCAAAATCGTGTTCCTCAAATGCAACATGGATAGGTTTATAGGAAGTACAGCAAGTTTATTTTTTTAAATCATTTCCCTAAAATGCAACATTTCAGACATTTTGGGTTTGGCTGCCTCTGCCTGCCAGTTTGGGGTTCCCAGCCTCCTCTGCCTGCCTGCTCTCTTCTTGACCAGTTCCACAGTTTGAATTGTCCAAGACAAAGGCCTCCTCCTGCCTGCTTTGGGGTTCCCTGCCGCCTCTGCCTGTCTGGTTATTTTGGGTTTGTCTGCCTGGTCTGTTCTTGCCAAAATCAGTTGCAGAGTTTTGAAATAAAAAGGCACACTTGTGCCTAGAATTTATTTAAGTCACACATCTGAAATAGCCTTATTTTGTTGGGGAAAACCCCCATTGATTTTAATAGGGACTCGTGGAGTCAGCTTTGGGAGTGACTCGTGACTTGTGAGTCACCATTTTGGACCAAGGACTCGGACTCGAGACTTGGGTCCAAAGACTTGTGACTCGACTCGTGACTCGAAACCAAGGACTCTTCAACATCCCTGGTGCATAGTCCTGAACAGGGAGGAGACAAATCCAGCGCAGCCAAGAAGCCTGGTCCAGGAGCTTCCGCTTCAGCCATGTCCTCACACCAGAGATGGTGTTGCCAGATGAGGATAACCAGGTGATTATTCTGTCTCCTCCCTTCTTCCCCTTACGGCAGGGGTGGGGAAACTTTGGCCCTTCAGATGTTTATTAATTTATTTAGCTTCTATACCACCCAATAGCTGAAGGCTTTCTGGGCAGTTTACAACAGTTCCTAGACAGGACCATAATACATTAAAAAACCATTCAAATTGTTCATAATACCAAATTTTAAAAACAGTTAAAAATGGTTTTAAAACAGTTTAGTAGCTAAAATAGTATTTAATATAAAATATCCTTGTTAAAAAATACGTACCAGACAGAGGTACCACCATCAAACCAATACCCTTAAATATCTTTAAATGCCAGCAGAGAGGGCCGTCTTAACCTGACGGCAAAGGGATGACAAAGTGGGCGCCAGGCAGGCCTCAGTGGGGAGATCATTCCACATTTGGGGGGGCACCACTGAGAAGGCCCTTGTGACGACAGGGTCCCTTTACACTTTAGGACCAGGTGCATAAACCCTTCTCAGGCTAAGCATCAACACTTAAAAACCTGAGGGGAGGGTCAAATGAAACCTTTCCCCTACTAATGAGGGAAAAGATTAATTCTGGTTATTAAGGATCTATTTTTAAATTTATGATGCTGTGGGTACAAAGGTGTGTGTGTAGATTCAATAGTAATGCAGGTTAATAACACCAAGCTGACACGTAGGATTTGGGTAGCAAACAAAATAAAAATAAGTTTACTTTAATTATCAAAATCTTAGTTCCAGAAAATAAACCTGCCTACACCAAACACTTTGTAATTAACCTAAGTGCCTATAACTCCAAATACTCTCACTCCTCATACAATCACTGATTCCTCTTAAAACTCCTGACAAGACATGAATAACCCAACTAACCTAACTCCCATAACACACTCAACTCACTCAACTCTCCACTCAACTAAACCTAACTCTGACATCACTCAAACACTCCTTATATAGGTACTCCTCCCCCCACCCTTTTCAAGACATCACAAACCACACCCACTCCGTTCAACATTCTAGACACACTAAACATACTAATGCAGACATACACCAGGGAACTGCATTGGGGGGTTACGCCACAGCCCTCCCCCCTGTTGCTGCCCTCCAAGCCTCCCTTTGAGGTGGCACTCAGAGGAATGCCCCAGATGTTGATCTTAATGTCTGGGTAGATTGTGGTTAGGAGAGGCGTTCTGTCAAGTATTGCAGCCCCAAGCCATGTAAGGCTTTATAGCAGTGTTCTCCAACCTTGGGTCCCCAGATGTTTTTGGCCTACAACTCCCAGCTGGGGCATGCTGGGAGTTGTAGGCCAAAACCATCTGGGGACCCAAGGTTGGAGAACACTGCTTATAGGTTAAAACCAACACCTTGAATAGGGCTTGGAAGTGTTTACGCAGCCAATGCAAGCAGGCCAAAATTGGTGTCATATGTTCGGACCTTCTGGTCCCTGTTATTAGTCTGGCTGCCACGTTTTGCACAAGCTACAGCTTCTGAATAGTCTTCAAGGGCAGCCCCACATAGAGTGCATTGCAGTAATCTAGAGATCACCAGAGTGTAGATTACTGAGACCAGGCTATCCCTGTCCAGATAGGGGTGTAGCTGGGCCACCAGCCGAAGCTGGTAGAAGGCACTCCTTGCCACTGAGGCCACTTGAGCCTCAAGTGACAAAGATGGCTCCAGGAGCACCCCCAAGCTACAAACCTGCTCCTTCAAGGGGAGTGCAACCCCATCCAGAACAGGTTGAACACCCTCCATCCGGTCAGAGGAACCGCCCAGTAACAGCATCTCAGTCTTATCTGGACTGAGCCTCAATTTGTTCGCCCTCATCCAGTCCATTGTCGCAGCCAGGCACCGGTTCAGCACATCCACAGCCTCACCTGATCGAGATGAAAGGAGAAGCAGAGCTGCGTGTCATCAGCGTACTGATGGCAACGCACTCCAAAACTCTGGATGACCCCACTCGGCAGTTTCATGTAGATGTTGAATAGCCTGGGGGACAAAATAGACTCCTGGGGTCCAGATCTTGCTGGTCTACAACAACCATCACCCATGGCCATTGGCCATGCTGGCTGGGGCTGATGGGAATTGGAGTACAGAGAGGTCGACAGGTTCCCACCCCCGGCGCCTTATGGCCAGATGGTTCTTCAGTAACCCCAGTGTGGTTGTTGAGGGAGGGGAGGGTCCCCACAGCTGGAACAACTGGGAAGGGGGCAGCTCACCAGCCGTGAAGACTAATGATGCCTTTACTTTTGAGACCTCTGTTCATAATAACAAATAGAAAGTGCATGACATATACCGTACTTCAGATGTCCCTGTCCGAACAGGCTCCATCCCAATTTGCGGCTTCCCATCACTGGTAAATCACTGTCTTCAGTGGTACAGTTAGGTAACTTTTAGACTCTTAAAAGAAGGGGGGTTAGCCCCCCCCTCCGGTCCTGCTCATTCTGCAGGTGGGGCCCTAGTCCGCTGCCCCCAAAGTCCTGGCCTGATGACGCCACTGACTCTCCTCACTTTTGCCTTTTTGAAGTGACTTTTGGGTTGCGCATGTGAGTTGCCCGGAGTTTCCACGCTGCCTGACTCCTAAGGAAAGTAGGCACAGGATCCTTTTCAGATGGTGACTCCTCCATTCAGGTTAAGCCAAATTTGCACAGGAGCGAATGTAATATTGTATGCCAGTAACTGATCTTGCAGAGAGCAGATTTTTAAATCATATAGGTATACGCTGACACGGTCCTAAGATTTTGAACTTTGGGAAGTTTATTTCTTTTATGTATATCCCGCCTTTTTTTCCTGCAAGGAACCCAAGGCGGCTTACATAATAATCCTCCTCCTCCTCCTCTCCATTATCCTCACAACAACCCTGTGAGGTAGGTGAGGCTGAGCGTCAGTGACTGGCCCAAAGTCACCCGGCGAGCTTGACAGGTGATGTCAGGGGTGCAGAGCCTCAGGCTGGGGGCGGGGTCAAATCCAGAACTTTCTGGATCCTGATCCGGGGGAGGGAACAACCCAGATGGTCACGCCCCCTTTCCCCCTACCACCAATCATTTGGTGGTTTCCCGACTTTTGTTGTGCAGTTCCCCCCCCCCCCCCCGTTCAAAAGGGTTGAAATGCCTTTCCTGCGGCGGAGTGGCCGGCAGCCAGTGCCGTGAGCTAAAACATGCTGGCACTGGGGGGTGTTTTGGCCCTGCCTGTTTTGCCTTCGGCCTCTGTAGTGTTTGTTTGTGGTAGGACCGTCCCTTGAGCCAGTCCAGGATTTCTGAATGTCCTGGGCTAAGCACAGAGAGTCCTACCCCCAGGTGGTTTTATATTAGACAGGCAAGGCAAAGGGCAGCCTGCCTGTCACTGCATGCAAGGAAGGAACATGCAGAGAAACCAGACAGTGTCCTGTGAGCCCAGATTCTTACTTCCAAGAGTCGCAGGCCCTTGGACACAACAGCCCCGCCCACCATGGGAATGCGGCCCTCGAGAGCTTCTCCACAATGGAATTTGGCCCTCGGGCTGAAAGGCGTTCTGCACCCCTGGGCTACATCTAGCAGCTAGATGCTGCTTGGCTCTGTCCGTTATTTATCTGGAATATTTAGATACCAGGGGCTTGATTGATTGATTTATTGTTTATTTAATACATTTTTATACTGCCCAATAGCCGAAGCTCTCTGGGCGGTTTACAACAGTTAAAACCATAAAATACAATATAATATAACTATAAAATTTAATGGAGTAGCCCTTCTCTCTCACTTGATTAGGTGGCTGCATATCCCACTTTACTGAGGACAGACCTCTATCTGAAGGCATCCTCTGTTGGATGGGCTAAGTCCAGTCTTGAGATTAAAAAAAAAAAAAAAACCTAAGAAAGGAGAGGAGCAGGGGATTATAAGGGGCCCCTCCACTGGTAGCAGCACCTGAGCAGGAGGCACACAGCTCACCTGGCCACAGTCTTCCTCCCTGTGGTGAGATGTATTGCATTTCTATTTAAAATTACAGCAATGGCCTCTAAATCTGCATCGATGCATTTAAATTAACACCTGCCAATGCCATGCAAATCGGTGTCCTCTTTGATGTGTATGTGGACTTCCCACTTGCAGGCCTGAGTGGCAGTTGAGTGGCAGTTCACAGAATCATAGAAAAGTAGAGTTGGAAGGGGCCTACCAGGCCATCGAGTCCAACCCCCTGCTCAATGCAGGAATCCAGGTCAAAGCATCCCTGACAGATGGCCGTCCAGCTGCACCTTGAATGCCTCCAGATTGGGAGAGCCCACCACCTCCCTAGGTAGTTGGTTCCATTGTCTTATTGCTCTGACAGTCAGGAAATTTTGAGGGGATACTAAAAAAAATGATGCACAGGGTTGTTGTGAGGATAAAATGGAGAGGAGGATGAGGATAATGTAAGCCGCCTTGGGTTCCTTGCAGGAAAAAAGGCGGGGTATAAATATAATAAAATAAAATAAATAAATAAATAAATTTTGACTTCTCCGAGGGCTGCTAATTCTCGCTTTCACACACTGCAAAGTGAATGGGTTTGTTCGTTTCCTGGGCTGGAGATAACCCAATTATCCAAATCTAATAGTTTGCTTGTATTATTTCTCAGCTGCATTTCCACCTGGAGCCCTTCAAAGGGGCTAACCAAGGAGAAATCACTTTTAACCAAATTCTTTCTGTGTCAGAGTGAGGCAGAATCAGGTTTCTCCATGTGGAGCATTACTACGAATTTAATTTGGGTGTGTGTGTTCAGGGTTTGGAGCTTTCAGAAACAGTGGGCTAGTGGAACTGAGAGAGAAGCAGTATGTCATAACAAAGACACAGGTCTGAAATGCAAAAGTTTGTTTATTCCAGGTACAGTGCAGCTCGAGGGATGCATGCAAGCTTAGCGCCAGACGTGAGTAAGTAGATAAAAGCTACAATTGATCCATCTGGCTGCTCTTCAGATTGGGCAGAATCCACCTGAATTGTGATCTCGAGTACAGAACAATTTTTTAAAAGACTGTTTATGGAGTGATAGGATTCCAGAATTGCAACAGACCTTGAACATCATCTACTCCGACCCGCCCACCCCGCTCCATGCAAAATCTGCATGCATTCAGGAGATATGTAAGTGCATCTTTCCAGGATCAAACTCTGGAAAGGAAAAAATGGTGACAACAAAAACAACAAAGGGCCATGCAAGTTTACCACAAAAACCAGTTTTGGGGCGGCTGACTGGCTAGTGTCTGTTACATCACCTAGACACCTCGCTCTCATCCCAGAGAAGTCCACACTGTTCATGCCTGGCTGGGGAATGCTGGGAGTTGTAGGACTTCTTTTCTGTCTAAACATGCATAGGATTGCACTCTACGTGTATAAATTAATAACCATATGCATGTTTACTCAGAAGTAAGTCCCATTGTGTTTAGTGGTGCTTGCTCCCAGGTAAGTGTGCGTAGGATTGGAGCCTAAATGTACACATGGCATTTCAAACATTAAAATCGCAAGGGTGGGTGCGTGAAGTGAGATTGAGGGCTGACCCTGAACTGACTGATGATAGACCTTTGTCTGTTGTTTAGATTGGAAAGCCGGGAGAAAGCCAAGCTCACACCACGCCTGAAGGACCCCATCCAATACCGCATCTGTCTCAGCCCTCTCTAGACCACAGAGAATGCTCCCTAGTAGCAGTGACCAAGCAGCTAACAAAAAGCTGGGAACAACTTGAAGGTCGCAGTGGTCGTTTCCTTCCTCTCCAGACTTTACTGTATAATCGATTTGATCCACGGGAGGAAGGCAGCGACACGGGTGTAAATCGACGGTGGGACGTGAAAGCCGTAGGAGACGATTCCGTGGGCCTCCCCGTTGCACACCAAGGCACTTCCGGAATCCCCCTGAACATGTTTTTAGAGAGAACCAAGGGAAGGGGGGGGGAAGAGAAAGATGATTTGGTACACTGATGGGGAAATTCCTTATTTTGCATTAAAGTACAAGGGAGCTGTTTGCTTTAAAAGACTGGCTCCTTTACACATTTTCCCCCCAGGGTTTTTTCTTTCCCTGCCTTTCTGTATGTTCCATCACACAACCACAAGGTGGTGCTGCGGTACAGCGGAATTGCGGAAATACACGAGCTTCTTATTGAGGTTCATTCCGCCATTTCCAGATAATACTACACTTTCCTCGTTCTAAAAAAAAAAAAAGCTGTGGAAATGCTTCCAAAGCATGGGAGAGGCCTTGGAGGAGGACAGCGTCATGTAAAGTACCTGCAAACTACCATGAGTGAGGAATCATGAGCGCACAATAAATGCCTCAGGTAAAGAAGCCTTTCCCCCTCTCACAGTGAATTCTTCTCATCAGAAATACAGCAGGCATTTAAGGACAAAATCCAGAAAGAGGTGGCAAAACATAGTTGCAGCTGAGAACTCTCCTCTCCCTGTGGCTCAGCAGAACTGCCTTATACCAGGTTGGACTGCTTGTCCATCCATCTCAGTATCATCTGCTCGGACTGGCAGCAGCTCCAGCATCTCTCCCCTCACCTGCTACCTGGTCCTTCTACCTGGGGATGCTGCCAGGGGATTGAACGTGGGACCTTCTGCTGCTGCATGCAAAATTCGGGCGTGGCCACTGAACTATGCCCCCCCCCCAGTCCCTAATTAAAACCGTAAGGATATTACAGTCATGCCTTGGATTGAGAGCATAATTCGTTCCGGAAACATGCTTGTAATCCAAAACACTCTTATATCAAAACGAAATCCCCCCCAAAAAATTTGTACAAAGATTTTTAATTTAAGCCATACTACAGTGCTTGTATTGCAAGACGTCGCTTGTATATCAAGTAATAAATAAATAAATAAATATTTAAAATTTTGCTTGTCTTGCAAAACGCTCTCAAACCAAGTTACTTGTAATCCAAGGTATTACTGTAATTGGTTTGTGCAACGCTGGGAGGCAAAAAAGCACCTGTACTTTCAGTGCACCCCTGCCCACTCCCTGCCAAATGAAGCGAGGCAGGTAACCACTAGGGAAGATGGCCTTTTTGGTTGCAGCACCCCAGTAGCATCCGTCCCAGAGACGTTTGCCTGGTGCCATCTTAAATAGTCTTTTTGGTGCGAGGTGAAGACCTTCTTAATTACCCAGGCCTTTTGAAGTAACGTGTGTCTCAGATGGTGCTTCCAGAAGAGGCTTTTATTGTGCCATCGCCCGGCCTCATTCACGGAATTTCATGGGGGTCCAGGCTTGTAACCCTGCCATCTTCCCTTACCACTTCTTCCATCTTTCCCCTCACACAATCCACACACAAACCCCATTAATATTTGTTTGTGTTTTAGTTTAATTCTATTTTATTTTTATTTTGTTAAGGCACAATCCTCTGCATGTTTCGACAGAAAAAAAGCCCTGCAATTCCCAACATTCCCCAGTCAGCTGTGCTGGCTGGGGCAGTGGGGCATGCTGGGAATTGTAGAACTTTTTTCTGTCTAAATATGCAGAGGATTACACCCTTAGAGAATGATTCTGTTGACACTAGACAGTGGCCATAGGATACTTCGGATTCCTAGCTTCGAGGTCAGAAACAGAGCTCCAACTTTGGAGCTGAGGATCTACTACACTCTGATCCCCTTCCCCGCCTCGCAGCCAGCAGGGAAAGAACCATGCTGGCTGTTTCCTCTGTTACAACAGCTTCACTGGCTCCCAGTCTGTTTCCGGGCACAATTCAAAGTGCTGGTTATGACCCATAAAGCTCTATACGGCTCAGGTCCAGGTTATCTGAAAGACTGCATTCTCCCCTGCCTGCACTTTGAGATCCTAAGGGGAGGCCCTTCTGTTGGTTCCACCACCATCACAGGCACGCCTGGTGGGAACATGGGAGAGGGCCTTCTTGGTGGCTGCCCCAACACTCTGGAATTCCCTCCCCAGGGAGGCTAGAGTGGTGGCCTCCCTGGTAAGCTTCCAGAGGCAGGCAAAGACCTTCCTGTTTCGGAAGGCATTTGGGACTAGCCTGTGATGTGTGACAGAATGCTGTTTTTACTCTGTTATGTATATTGTACTGTTTTTTTAACTTTTGTATTTTTCTATTTTTGTTTTAATTGTATGAGTTTTAAAGCCTGTGAGCTGCCTTGGGTCCCAGTGTTGGGAGAAAGGCGGGATACAAATAAATATAACAACAACAACAACAACAACAACAACAATAATTCTCTGAAGTGGGAAAACTGACCTCAACTATATAATGTATCCTGATGACACTCCAGCCTCCTTCCCTCCTCCCAAAGTGCCACAGCTAATGGCTGAAATCGGCCGTCTAGCTGAATTGCAGAGCGGGAGGAGCAGGGAGGTGCATTTACTATCTAAATCTTTTAATTAACTAATAAATCATGTCTTGTGATTGGTAGCGCTAAGAGTGAGCCTTCCATTGGGAAATACCACTAGTCTAGGCCTCTTGGCTTAAAATCGTAAGTTTTTAATTATGTTTCGGTTTTAATGGGTTTTATCCAATGTTAGTCCTACTTAGAGTAGACCCATGGAAATAAATAGGACTTAAGTTAGACTAACATTGGATAGAACCCAATCGTTTATTGGTTTTTTAATTACATTTGTTTTGTGAGCCAGCCAAAGAACTAGTGTGATGGTGCAACTATATAAAGACAGTAATAATAATAAAAAAAATGAACAAAACAAAATAAAAGTAGTTCCATGGCATAGACCAGCCTTCTCCAACCTCATGCCCTCCAGATTATTAGCACCAGGCAGGATGGTGGATGATCAGGAATTCTGGGAATTGTAGTCCAAAACATCTGGAGGACATCAGGTTTCATAAGGCTACCATAGACCGATAAAGGCAAAATAGAGTATAATTGGCTGCAAGTACTTCTCTATGTGCACAAAGATATAATTATGTCAGAGTACTGAAGAGGAGCCAAAGGGAGGATTACAAAAAGAAAAGAAAGGTGTCACTTGAAACAAACCAAGAGATACCAGATGGCTGTTAATCTCTTCACTGGGAAGAGAAACAAAGATGGCGGCACTCACGTTGCTGACGTCACAGAGCTTGGAGCGGCTGCCGGCACACACCATCGCATCGGTAAGTTCTGGGAAAAACTGGAGGCACTTCCTGCGGCCGGGGATGGTGACGTTGGTCTCGAATAGCTTCGGTGAGGCTTCAAACCTGTCATCAATCCGGCCCCATCCAGCCACAAAGCATTGTGTGTCCTTGTGAAGGTCATTCTCAGTCTTTGGTAAAGGAATGACTTGGACGTATTTGTTCAGCTTGGGTTTACGGTCGAGCTTCCGGGAAGAAAGAAGAAGAATGGAGAACGCCCTAGAACCGTGTGCTTCTAGCTCTGCCTTCCCCAACCTGGTGGTCTCCAGGTGTGTTGGACTGCAAGTCCCATAATTCCCAGCCACTATGGCCAATGGCTGGCTGGGAATTATGGGAGCTGCAGCCTGGCATATATGGAGGCCCACCAGGTTGGGGAAGGCTGTCTAGCTGAGAGAAAACTGGAGGCACACTTGATAAATAGGTGTTGCTGGGCACTTAAATTCTTTGGGGCATGGGCCCATGGGACACAAATCATGTTCTGTGGGGTGCATTGGGGTAGGGTGGGGGAGGCGCCAGCAGGTGACCTTTCCTCTTACCTTCAGCAGAAGGATGTCATTGAATGGTGTATGGCCAACCTCTTCGTACCCTGGATGCTTGTGGTAGCTTTCCACTCCAAACACTTGCTGGGTATCTTCGACGGCATTCAGATCATGAGCTCCCAGAATGACATTGATGTCTCTTTGAGCGATCATAGAATGGACAGAAATCCACAGCTGATTCAGGGCCAAACTCGCCAGCTCAAAACTATACGCAGAGGTAACGGTGCGTGCCAGAAGCAACTGTGTGGGCCAGCTTTCTGTGGCACACGCTTGCAATGTACAAAGAGCCCAGATCTCCAAGTTCATTCTCCATGGACGCCACCACCTCCCCTCCTTATTACAACGGCTGTTTCCTCGTGAGGAAGCTCTTCAGTGCAGGCTCCAGGCTTTTGCGGGCCCTCGAGCCAGACACCCTCACCGGGCCCCTCCCTCAGTGAGTCTTCTTGCTCCCATTAATACCAGCCGCAGTTGCTCCTCAACCTCTTTCTCATCATTGCTACCACTTGTGTGCTTGCCAGGCGGAGAGCCAGGGAGCAAGCATGCCATGGCACCTGCTCCTCCTTCTCACCACCATTGTCGTCTGGGGCCAGAGCGAGAGGCGAGCGAGCAAGCAGGTTGCAGTGGTCAGGAGGAGGAGCAAGTCCTAGGGGCTCTTCTCAGTGGGCCCCTGCTGGGGTGGGGGACCTCAGCAGGTGCCCAATCATACCTACCCTTGATGCTGGCCTCGCTCTTGGACTGTTATACCTACTCACCCATTGCAGTGGGCAGCAGTCAGCACCCACTGGGGGGCCACAAGGAACCCCCCGCACCCAAAATTTCCAGATATTTTCAGAGCGGCTGCGTACGGCCGTGAGTGTGGTTTGGCTTCACGCCCGCCGACGATCTGGCTGCACAGAGTGCCTGCAAGAGACAGACAGAACCGAGCCATGGTTCTCTCCCTGACCTCCTCCTGGTGCAAAACCACACGCCTTTTCTGTACACCAAGAGAGGCAACTTCAGCTCAGAGTCGCTGTGATGGATCTGACTTTCTGACTGGGTTCGGACAGCACAATAACCCACACTCAAGGGTTGAGTGTGGGTTGTCATTGAACCGTGCATTGTTGCTGAAACGTGGGTTACCGTGTTGTCTGAACCCAGCTGCACTAACAAACCATGGCTTGTTAACCATGAACAACCCATGGAGAGAACCCATGGTTTGTTGTTGGGTTGTGAACTGTGGGTTATTCACCATGGCTTGCTATCTTGGCTGGGTTCAGACAACATGATAACCCATGTTTCAACAACAACCCACACTCGACCCATGGTTAGGAAGCTATGGCTTGTTAGTGTAGCTGGGTTCACAAAACACGACAACCCATGTTTAACAACAACACACACTCAACCTATACTCAGCCTTTGAGTGTGGGTTATGTTGTCTGAACCCAGTCATAGCCTGACTCTCTATAAGGCAGGGGTGCAGAACCACAAGTTCCTATTTGGAAGGCGAATCCAACCCTACGAGGGCCCCAATCTGACTGGCCCTTTGGGGTTCCCCCTCACCACCAATCATTTGTTGGCAGTTCCCTTCCGTAAGCCCCACCCTCTTTCCCCCCAAACACCAATCGTTTTGTGTGGGTTCCTGGCTTCTGTGCAGTTTCCCCCCTCATTCTAAAAGGTTGGAATGTCTCTCCTAAGGCTGAGTGACTGGCGGTAAGAGCTTGAAGCTAAAATGGGCTGGTATTTTTGGCCCCGCCCACCACGGGAATGCAGCCCCCGAGAGCTTCTCTGAAATGGAATTTGGCCCTTGGGCTGAAAGAGGTTCTGCACCCCTGATAGAAGGCGATTCCCAATGTTTAATTAATTTGTATCCTGCCTTTCCACCAAAAATGGTGCTCAAGGCGGCTAACTCTCTCTCAGTGGCCTTTCCCCTCCACAAGGGTGGGGTGGGGCTATTAAAATGGTCCACCCACGGAGGCTAACGGATTCCAATGTATTCCAGAGGGCTCTCAGGGATTTCCCTGCTGGTAAGGCAGGTAAGGCTCCTGTCGAAGCCCAGGTCACCCTGTGGAGTGCGGAGAGGACTCGGGCAGTGGACACTCTCATGGCAAGCACCCTCTCCCTCTGAGCGGAGTCCAGCCAGCACCTTGGTATACACCTGAGCTGAGGCGATGAAGCAAGAGGGAAGAGGGCTGGAACACAGGTGGGGGAAACTCATGCCAAGTCTGACCGGACGCAGGTTGGAGCCGATTACTGAGGCTGCTCTGTGGCAGTGATGGCGGCAACGAGGGGGTCCCTTCCCTCCACCACTGCATCTTCTCAGTGTCGTCCAGTGGAGCATTTCCATGTGGTTCGTGGTCTGTTACAACCTGGGCCAGCGAGAGAAACAGCGGAGCCCTCGAGAGCACGCTGTGAGAAGTTGGCGCAGCATTTTGAAGAGAAAGTCGCTGCAATCCGTCACAAATTGGACACCACAATTAATGCAGTTCCATTACAAGAGATGCCCAGAGCACTGTCTGGTCCAGATTTAGTGGATGAGTTTCAGTTATTGAGGCCTGAGGATGTGGACAAAGTATTTGGCCATGTTGGTTGACCACCTGTGTGCTTGACCCTTGCCCTGCATGGCTTATTACATCTAATCGGGAGGGGATATCTGGCTGGGTCCAGGAGGTTGTAAATTCCTCCTTGGGAGAGGGGGTGGTGCTGGCTCCTTTAAAGGAGACCGTAATTAGGCCACTCCTGAAAAAGCCTAACCTGGACCCGGATTCTGTTAACAACTACAGGCCAGTAGCCAACATCCCCTTCCTGGGCCAGGTGCTTGTTGAGTGAGTGGTTGCTGGTCAGCTCCAGGCACTCTTGAATGAAAGTGATTATCTAGATCCATTTCAATTGGGCTTCAGGCCTGGTTTTGGAACAGAAACTGCCTTGGTCACCCTGTGGATTGTTGGGTTTTGCATAGGCAGAACGAGATTACCACCTGACATCGAGATTATCACCTGACCTGGTGAGTGTTTCTTGAGTTCAAATACACAAGGTCTCTAGTCACGAGACATAGTCTCGAGGTGATATGACTCAGCAACCTTGAACAGGTTAGCAGTAAACATGTTGATGAATAGGTTATACAACTGGGGTGAGTAATATCCTATTTATAGGTGTGGTATAAAGCTAACACACTTGCTGATAGCTTCACTTCTCTTCTCGTCTCGTCTCGACATGTGTCTTGTTCTTGGACTTCACTTCATCTAGCCTTACCACTGGGGTAGTGGATTTGAGTCTGCAATGATGTAGTGAGTAACAGATGCATTGCTTGCCTTAATCGCATGTAATTGGGTCTTACAAATAAACTCTTTAATCTTTATTAACTGCTGTTATCTCCTCCTTCCGCCTGCGTGACTGGGACTGAGGGTCACTGGCTAGGGAAGCTTTTGAACCCGGGTCAGTCCAGCTCTCACATCTGGTTATGGGCCCAGATATTGATCTGATGGTTATCTCAGATGGGCAGATAAGCCACAGAGACGCAGTTCGGAGAAATTCGGCAGTTATAGAGTTAAAGGATTTGTTTACATTTGTAAGAACGGTTTGTAAATAAACCGGGGAGGCATGTTGCTAAAGCTGGATGCTGATAACAGCGGCTTGGAATGCAGCACAACTGAAGAATGCAGAAACAGAGAGACGAAGGATTTTTCGTTTTGGAAGCAGCTGGAACGGAGGTGCCAGGCTTGGCAAAATCCGAGGCTACTGGGCAGCTACTAGGCTGAAAAGTTAACAACGCTGGACACAAGGATTTCGTTTTCCACAGCTTGCTGGAGTGATTGTCAAGGAGCTGTATCGGGCAAGGAAATATATCCAGGAGGCTCTGTGTCTACTCATTTGATTCAAGGCTACAGCAGGAGGATCATATTTCTTTTACAGTTTTCTTTTTCGCTCAGCAGCGAATCAGCTATCTTTTGCATTGTATCAACAAGTGGCTTGGATTACAAATGCGTGGATTATGTCTGACGTGGGCAAAGCATCTGGAGCGTCATGTCACAGCAAAGTCACGTGTGACAGGAACGTATCTTGGGAAACCTGATACTACACGGAAGGCTGTATCAAACCAGCGGAGGCGTGGTTTTAAAACAGCAGGGAAAAACAGCGCGGCAGTTTTGAACAGAGAAAGCTGTGCTTAAAATGAGAAGCTGTTCTTCATTTTCTTCATGTGGGATCACAGAAGAAAGGAGCTTGAAATCAGCAGGGGTACTGCTGATGGGAAAAACATTGTTTTAACCCAGGACATAACAAAATGGACATTATTTTGTTTGAGCAGAAGCAGTGGATTGTTTAAACGAAGCTTTCTGTGCTGGACATGAATAAACAGAAAGAGGACTATGCAAATGGTCAGAGGTTTAACAGTCATGTTTTTGAAACTGTATTTCTTGAAAGTTGGATCACTTGGAATCAAGAAAGTGTAATATATGCTCTGAAATGTCAGGAAATGTACTGAATGTATATATGACTTGAGTATATTGTGGATTTTCTGTAGCAAAATGTAAAATACTGAATAATAAGTAGGTATGTTTATATGGCAAAGCTAAGAGATGGATTATTTCTTTCATACTGTAATGATGTAATAAAGAAATGGAAAGTTGTACTGTTGCAACTATAAAAAGGTTAAATGCTTATATGTATGACATGTACATGCATGCATATCACATGATGTTTGATCATTTAGATTCACAGGCTTGTGAAAGAAAATGCAAACTGTTGGTGGGGAAAGCATTTGGAAACTGTAATTTTCACATGGAAGGAATTTTGTGCACATATACAAGGGATGCTAGCTTCAACAGGTAAACTGGAAGGCAAGCTGTAAAACCAGTTCATTTCATTTCAATTTGTTCTTGGTGATCTTGTGGATACTCTGATGGTCATTAGAGGAAAGGCACGTTATTTCATGATGTCAATTGATCAATACACGAGGTACAGGTTGTGTACATGTTAGATAGAAAACTGGAGTATTGAACAGAGTCAAGGTGTTTTGTGCTTGGATGGGAAACAAGCATATTACCCATGTTACCTATTTCTTTCAGATATGGGGAAGTTCAATTCAGTGCATGTTTTGATGATTTTCTAACAGGATGTGATATTGAACACATGGATTGTGTGGAAGAGTAAACAAACACTCAGAAGAGGTGATACTAATTTGGATAATGAGGTTTGGGTAGAAGCTCTTAAATGTTTTGATTATGTACATGATAGAAGTTTTAGTTCTGTGTGATGAACTGTACATCTTATGGAAAGTAGTGTAGAAGGAGGAATCTTCTGGAGAAACATTTCAGGATCTTGGATCTGATATGTAGGTACATACACCTCAAAAGTTAGAAGAAATCTGTAAGGGAGCTTACATGAGATTTTTCTAAAAAATGAGAATATTGTGTTTCACATGAACAACACTTGGATAGTGAGATTATCTAGAAGTGTTGAGTATAATGCTGAATGAAAATGTGAAATCATTTTTCAAAATTAATTCTGTTAATGCAGGGGATGCATCAAGTTCAGAGTCAGAATAGAAAAGCATTTGCTGAAAGACAGTCAGTGAAATTTGACAACTCTGATACACATTTGGTTTAGTGGAGACTAGACAAATGATTGTTCATCATTGGTGCAAATTTATTGGAACAGGAACCTGATAACTGATGAGGTAAGGAACAGGTGAGTCAAACAACCTGTGAGATATCAGGATGAATTTGCAGGAAAAGCCATTTGAAACTTCAAAATTTCAAAGAGGTGAAAAAATTGTCTGTTAAGGAAGCTGAACCATAGCTTCAGGCTATGCAAGCTGAGTTGAATTCTTTGGATAAAGAACAAAACATGGAAGCTGGTGAAAGAAACAGCAGTCCATGGAACTCATTGTTACCAGATAGATATTTTAAATGAAAACTAACCAGATTGGAAAAGGTCATGTGACAAATAGCAAGATTGGTTGCTTGTGATTTTGCTCAGGTTAAAAAGGAGCTGGATAATCATAGGTGAGTGCAACAACAATTTGCTTTGGAAACAGTTAGACTGATGTTTAGAATGTGGAAGATATATGAATATTTCACAGTTGGAAATATTGGAACATAAACATTTTAAATGAGAGGAAGTCTTTGGAAAACTGTCTGAGAATTTCTGTAGGAAAGCTAGAATCAGCTGGAGGCTGAAATTCTGTTTTGAACTCAAACATTGCTGAATTGAGATTTGCACAGAGAGGCAGATCAATGTTTGTTTGTTAAACAGGAGGAACTAGGGACATAGACTGTATATACTTTGTTTAGTTGGATGATCTATTGTTTTTTCTGGACAGATAAAAGCAATATGATATAATTGATCCAGGGTTTGGAATTTCATTTGAAAATGAAACTGCTTGGTGGCGGATCAACTGTTTATTTGTAAATAGAGGTTGAAGGAGAACCAAGAGGGCAGTATCTTACTGCAACAAACCAGAGAAATATCATGGATGTAATTGAGAATTTTGGAGAAAGTTAACTCAGTGAGAGACTCCAAATAATTGAGGATTTTCAAGCACATGCTGATGGAAAAGCAGTTTGAATGCTACACAGGAGCATTGGGCTGTTGAGCTTCATTGTATAAGCAACAAGGCCAGATATTGCTGTCAGTGTAATGGGCAGACTGTTAGACCAACAGGACATGCTTGGAGAGCTCTGAAAAGGAGTTATGTGTTATCTGGAGGGAACATCATACTTCAGACTATACTTTACAAGTCAGAGCACAGGTGGCTTACAGATTCACAGAAATGCCAGTTGTGGTTGTGATAGTAAGAACAACAAGAACACACCTGAAGTTTGTTATTTTTATAACCATACTTTGTTTGATTGATTTTGTAGAAACAATCATCTAGAGGTTAGAGTTCAACTGAAATTGAACTGAATGCATAGTATTATGTATTGTGCTATTATGCTATTGTAAAGCTTAAATAGTTATTGCATTTGTTTAAATAGTTTAAATTGTAAAAAATGTTTAAATGATGCTGGGATTGATGTGAAAAACCTATTACAGTTTTTTCAGAAATCCAAGGCAGGATTGCTATGCTGCAGGCAGATAGCAATACACAACGTTTTGGGTTTGCAAATAAAACTGTGTCATGAGGAGGGATACATCAGAAGTGATTTGATGGTGGTTCAAATTTCTGGCAGGTAAAGTCATTCCTGCAAAAGTTTTTTTTTATCAAAGTCCATAGATGAAGGAACAGCATCAGATGTCAACAAAGCTGTTGCTGTTGTATGAGGTAAATAACCACGTTCTGCGACAAATGCAAAAGCAGGGGGATGTTGGGTTTTGCATAGGCAGAACGAGATTACCACCTGACATCGAGATTATCACCTGACCTGGTGAGTGTTTCTTGAGTTCAAATACACAAGGTCTCTAGTCACGAGACATAGTCTCGAGGTGATATGACTCAGCAACCTTGAACAGGTTAGCAGTAAACATGTTGATGAATAGGTTATACAACTGGGGTGAGTAATATCCTATTTATAGGTGTGGTATAAAGCTAACACACTTGCTGATAGCTTCACTTCTCTTCTCGTCTCGTCTCGACATGTGTCTTGTTCTTGGACTTCACTTCATCTAGCCTTACCACTGGGGTAGTGGATTTGAGTCTGCAATGATGTAGTGAGTAACAGATGCATTGCTTGCCTTAATCCCATGTAATTGGGTCTTACAAATAAACTCTTTAATCTTTATTAACTGCTGTTATCTCCTCCTTCCGCCTGCGTGACTGGGACTGAGGGTCACTGGCTAGGGAAGCTTTTGAACCCGGGTCAGTCCAGCTCTCACATGGATGACCTTTGCTGGGAGAGGGACAGGGTGAGCATGACCCTCTTGGACCTCTCAGTGGCTTTCAATACCATTCACCACAGTATCTCTCTGGATAGGTTGTCTGGGTTGGGAGTTGGGGCCACTGTGTTACAGTGGTTCTGTTCCTATTTGGAAGGCGAATTGCAGAAGTCGGTGCTGGCCGGGGGATTCTTGCTCTGTCCCTCTTGGCAGCTATGCTATGGGGTCCAAAGACAAGGTGGTGCAGCCATAGCTCAGTGGTGGAGTCCATGCTTAGCATGGAGAAAGGCCCTGGTTCGATCCCCAGCATCTCCAAGTAGGGCTGGGACAATACGGAAATAGATGCATCCCCTCCCTTTAGCCCACCCCCAGCAAAAAAAGAAGAAGAAAGAGAAAGGAGCTTTGGATTTTCTTACCCAAAGCCCCAACACACAGAATTTAACAAAACTTTATGAAAATCCATAGAACTCAAATGGTAATTTTGCAACCACATAGTACTTTATTTGGGGAAGTGTCTTGAGACACATTCACTTTTAAAACAACAAAGCTAAATGTCTGAATATAAGAAAGGGGCTTATACAGGGGGTGAGGGGGGAGGGAGGAAAAAAGGGAAAAACAAGGGAAGACAACAATCACATACCCACAGAATTCAAAATAAAATCGATAACGTCAACCTAACTTAGTCGTGCTTAGAGAAGACCCATTGAAGGGGCTTTCAGTTAGTCATCATGGCTAACTGAAGACCCATTGATTTTAATGGGTCTACTCTAAGTATGGCCAAGTCTGGATCCTACCCAGTGTCTTTCTTTTTTTAAGTAAACCGTCTGAGCTATTGGCCCTCACAAGGTGTCAAAGAATTCCATACAAAATTAAGCCATGTGTTGCATGAAGAATGCAAGGATCTTCACATTGTAATCTGGTACTCACCACCAGAAGCCAAATGGACGGACATTAGGGCAAAGAGGAGGAAGAACCATCTCTGCTTCATTTCTGCTCCCTTGATTGGGCCTCTAAAGCTGAAGAAGGGCTTCTCGTTCTCGTCCATGTCTCACACTGCATTTTATAAATCAGCGACAAACAGTTGGAAACCGCATTACATTATCTCCTTGTTGTTCTCAGATCTGCTATCTCCTAAGTTCTGGCTGGGATAATCAGTACAGAACTCATTTCTTGGAAGGGGTGTTGGGCAAGATGATAAGAGATCACAAGGGCTATGAAGTAGAGGTTTCTCAGGCTCGGGGCGCGTGAGACGTGAAGTGAGTAATGAGCCGTCGGAATGAAAAATGGCTCATATTCTTGGTGGTGTAGGTAACTGTCAGTGCAACCCTAGGCTTGCTGACTTGTGTTCAAAGGGGCTTTCTCCCTCATAAATGTGTCCAGGATTACAGCCAATGTGTCTTACAGACTCACCCGCATGTCATGGGGGATTGTCCTCTTGGGTCCCTCCAGGCAGCTCTTGGATTCTATCTGACCCACCCTAGCTCTATGCATTTCCAGGTCAGGCAAAGTGCATTTGCCAGGGCCGGCCCTACCGTTAGGCAATGTGAGGCAGTTGCCTCAGGCGGTAAATTCTGGGAGGTGGCAGCAAGGTGTTGGAGGAGAGAACTGTGTGCCAGATTGCCTAGCTTGTGCCCCCTAAGCTTCTCGCTGCCTTCAAGTGTGCTGGAAGAAGATTTAATGGCAAGTTCAGTCAGCTTTTGTGCATGGGATGGGAGCAGGGGACGCCACCTCAGGCAGCAAAATGACAATAATAAACATTTAAAAGCAAAGCTGAAGGACCAAAAACCCTGGGGAAATAGAAAAGGTCTTCACCTGGTGCTGAAAACACTATGATGTAGACACCACATGAGCCACTCTGGGGAGGGTGTTCCACAACTAGGGTGCCACCACTGAAAAGGCCCTCTCCTTTGTTGATATCTGCCTCAGCTCATTAGGTGGGGACCCTGGAGGAGGGATTACGAAGATAATCTTAAGGTCTGAGCAGGTACATATGGGAGGACTCATTCCTTTAGGTACTCTGGTCCCAAGCTGTTTAGGGTTTTTTAAATTTGTTAATCGCCCATCGGCCAGATGGGCGATTAACAAATGTACAGTAATACCTTGGATTGCGAGCATAATTCGTTCCGGAACCATGCTTGTAATCCAAAACACTCTTATATCAAAGCGAGTCTCTGGCGGAGATGAGCGGGGCCGATTTTGGCCCGCCACGCCTGCTGGAGGCAAGCAGTTACATCCCTACGACTTGTATTGCAAGACATCGCTTGTTTACCAAGTCAAAATGTATTTAAAAAATTTGCTTGTCTTGCAAAATGCTCTCAGACCAAGTTACTTGCAATCCAAGGTATTACTGTAATAAAAATAAATAAATAAATTTAATACCAGCACTTTGAATTGGGCCCAGAAAGGGCATGGAAGCCATTCTTGCTCCTTGGGCATATTAACTGGCTCCTCTTTGCCTTGTCTCTCTAGCTTTGGTTTCTCCCTGCTATAGTTGCTGTATCTGGGTGGCCGATAGTTCCATGGAGAACTTTAGATTTGAATTTTTGGCGCTGGTAGACATGTCGGAGAACTCTGCAACAGGGTCTAATGTTTGGATTTCTATGGATCTGTCCCACGGATTCTGCAGCGGACAGGCTTTTCCCAAGTCACACAGTGTCGGGGTTCAGTGTCAGTCATACAGTGGGCCTTCTAGTTCATAGCCAGAAACCGGTCAGCAATAGTTTGGAACAGTTTGGGGCCTAGTCAGTCTGTGGAATGTCAAGACCAGTGTGAGCTTATCACAGTCAGAGTTCTCAGGGGAAAGCAGACGGGAGTCGAGTTGTCTCCCCCGTCCAGCTGCAACTTGGACCTTGCAGAGATAGGAGCTGGCATCCTTCTCTGGGAACTTCAGGAGAGGGGAGGGGCGGTTTGCAGAGGTGTCACTCCGGTTGAAGCCTCACCCCTGAAGGGTAGAGGGAGACACCCAGGTAGGATGGGGGCCTCGAGTCGTGGATGGGCCAGCTCCCTTGTCAATTAGTGGTTTGGGAGGTGGGTTCTGATGGCCACACCTTTGCTTTTAAGTCAGTGCTTAGCCTCCAGAGCCTTTGCTAGGAACATCTCTCTCTCGTCTTCCCTGTCTGCATCTTTCTGTTTGGATCTATCACTGACTGAGCTATGGGGAGCACACACTCTGCACATGGACTCTACCTAATTTGGACTGTCTTCTCTTTGGACTTTTGCTGTCAAGAACCTGCCATGAAAAGGACTGTCGTACTTTTCACAGACTGTGCATTTTTGTGGCTATGGATGTGTCTTCGTCGAGGAGCCCGGCTGGCTTGGGGCTATTTCCTGACTTCTGGACATTCCTATACCTCGACCCACATGGTGGGGAGATTCCAAGGCTGGGACTGGGAGCTTTGGACGTTGGAATCTCTGCATGTGGGGAAGTACTTTGGACTCAAGTCTGATCTTGTTCTGGACCCTGATTGTCGAGAGGCCTGGACACACAGTACCCAAAGGGGCCAACCCAAGTGGCTGGGTTGGTTTTGACCTCTGTGGAGGTGTGCATGGTGGTTCAGGTCCTCTTCTAGACTCCCTTCCCTTGTCGCAGGAGCAACAGGGCTCTGATCCTTCCCCTGTCGGAGGAGCAGCTAGGAGTTGCTCAGATCCTAAGGCCTAGACTCACACAGCACCCTGGGGGTTCCGACTCAGTGGCAAAGTTGGATCAGGTCTCTATGGGGGTGTCTGGGCAAGGCAGGCCTGTTTCTATGATTGGCTCCGATTCTTCCCCTGTCTGAGGAGCATCTGGGATTGGCTCCAATCCTTCCTTTGTCACAGGAGCAGTTAGGTGTGGCTCCAACCCTTCCCTTGTCTGAGGAGTAGCAGGAATTGGCTCCGGTCCCTTCCCTTGGGGTGGAATGTCGGGGAATTTGGTCCCTAAGAGACCTTCCAGTCCCCCTACCTGGATGTGGAACTATTTCAAGAGCCTGTAGGTAGTAAAATGTCATCAGCTATATGATTTCTGAAAACTTTAACCATTCAGTTTATGCCGTGGGATTTGCTTTCATAAGATGATCTCACTGATTTGGAGCTTCCGGTGTCAGAGTGCTAGAATGTGTGACTGCCGGGAGGAACGGGCCCTCGACACACAGATTCCGTGGGCTTGCCGACTGGTTTTTCACTTTTGCCGGGGGTGGGTGGGGTGCGCTAGTTCACACTTCTGCCAATGCGCGTTAGCACAAGTAGAACAAAAATTCTGGAAAGTAAAAATAAAAATAAAAATCCAGTTCCATCAATGAGCAGACAGCAGGAAAAAAGACGACCGACAAACCTGCAAAACACAGACGGAACGGATTGAACGAAGTCCATATATCCTTACGAGCTGGGAAGCAAGGGCTCCCGCAGTTGAAGCTGCCATCTTGCTTCCCAGGAGCTCCCACCGGAGTGACACATCATCGCATCACATCGCTTTGCTCCCAGGGGCTTTTGGGAGGGGGAAAAAATGGGGCACTGGCTGGAAGGCTGGGAAAGACCCCTTTCTGAAGCCCCGGAGAGCCACTGCTGTGCAGTGGTGGAGGGACAGAGCTCCACAGAATGAGTCAGGATCAATACCAAAGGCAAAGTCAGTAGGAAGCCCAAACACAGGGAGTTCCAGGGAAGAGCTGGGAAAAGACAAGGCTGGAGTCTGGGCGCTGGTGCACAGAAGTTGTCCCAGAGCTCTGCTGCGCCTAGAACCAGGGCCGGTGCTACCATTAGGCCAACTAGGCAGCTGCCTAGGGCGCAGGGCTAAAGGGGGTGCCAGAAACGCCTTGGGGGAAAAATACAGCACTCTCAAGTGGGAAGGGGGGGCGCTAAATATCTGATCTTGCCTAGGGCACCAAACTGCCTTGCACCGGTCCTGCCTAGAACTGAAGGCTTTTCAGCCGGAGTCTTTCAGGGTCCCGCCAGAGCACGCAGCTGCAGTCCATCAGTGCTACCTGAGGAATGTCTGCTCACAAGTAGACCCTTGCGCACAAGTATGCCTTTACTCACGAGGAGTCCTTATTCCTCAGGCAGGCAGTTCTGCATCTGGCCGAGCCCGAACCTGCAGCCACCTGCACTTACTGGAACTAGGTGGCCTCTTGGCATCTGCCTCTGAGTCTTGGAAGTCTGAGTCTGAGTCTCTGTCTTCAGGGGAAGGGTCAATGGCCATCTCCCCCGAGGGCTCAGGATCCCTAGACACAGACTGGTTTCGCACAACACGAGAACCAACCATTGCCAGTTGTCAACGGTTGGCTGTCGTGTTTTGCGAACGCAGTTGTGGTTACCAACCGTTGGTTCTTATTGTGGTTGGCAACCATGATAAGAACCAACGGTTTGTTGTAGGGGTTGTTTGACCCACGATGGGTTGTCGTGTCATCCAAACCCAGACAACATGACCCATCGTGGGTGAAGCCCCACAAAAAGCGAGCCGCTTGGCAAGAGTGGCAAAATCCCCTTGCTGCTCTTGCCAAGCGGCTAGCCATAGCCAGTGAGTGCAGCTGACAGCTGCCCCTGAAGTGCCCAAGTGGCACTTGGAGGCGGCTGTCAGAGGCTTCCCCGATCTTCTCTTGAGCTGGAGGCAAGGATGCCCTCTCCGCTCTGTGCCAGCACCCAGTGCTGCGGCGCAGAGAAGGCATCCCTGCCTCCGGCTCAAGTGGTCTCCTCTCGAGCCAGAGGCAGGGAGCCACTCTGCTCCACTGCCCCATGCTCAGGGCAGCGGCATGGAGTGGAGAGGGCATCTCTGCCTCGAGAGGTCTCCTCGGCGGGTGCAATGTGCAGGGGATTGCCCGGTAAGGACAGCCCTTTGGAAGTTGCCCCAATCAAGGTGGAAGTTGCCCCCACTGTGCTTCAGGGAATGAGCCCTGTTTGTGCAATGGGGACAAATAGGATTTAAAAAAAAATCCTATTTGTCCCGTTGCGCAAACAAGGCTCGTTCCTTGAAGCTGTCAGGGAGAGGGCACTCCTTGCTCCCTGCAGTGTCCCCTGGGATACCACTGGGAGGAACGACGGGGAAAGAGTGAGTGGGGGAGGGACTGAAGCACCCACAATGAGCCCGGTTGTGTGTTGAGCTCATCGATGGTGCTTCACAGGTTCAACCAACCCATTGCGGTAAATCACCACGATGGGTTACGGTTACGTGCGCACCCGCCCAGGGGCAGCTCCTCCGCAATGTTTGGCTTGGGGCGCTGCAGCTCATCCGCTGAAGAGGAATCCTCCAGAGGGGGCAGGACAGCTGCTGGCAGTGAGTGCGGACAATACCAAGCTACAAAAACCAAGGGTCCGACTCAGCGTAAGGCAGCTTTCTATGTTCCTATTTAAATTAGCCTTTTATTTAGAATCATGAGGACTGGAGTCTTACTTTATATTTAAGGGAAGGAGCATAGTTCAGTGCTAAAGAGCCAGTGTGGAGTAGTGGTTAGAGTGCTGGACTGGAGCTCAGGAGACCCGGGTTCTAGTCCCCACTCGGCCATGAAGCTCACTGGGTGACTTCTGGCCAGTCACCGACCCTCAGCCTAACCTACCTCACAGGGTTGTTGTAAGGATAAAATGGAGAGGAGGAGGATCATGTAAGCCGCCTTTGGTTCCTTGCAAGTAGAGTGGCCGGTTTGCTGGCCAGATGGGCGATTCATAAATACAATAAATAAATAAATAAATAAATAAATAAGAGGGGGGAAAGGCAGGATATAAATGTAATAAATGAGCAAATAAAATATATAGAGCCCCTGCTTTGCAGGCGGAAGATCCCAGATTCAGTTCCTGGAATCTATAGGTAGGGCTGGGAACGGCACCCACCTGAAACCATGGAGAACCACTGCCAAGTCAGTGCAGAGAATACTGAACTTGATGGAGCAATGGTCTGATTCGTTATAGGGCAGCTACTCATGTTCCTTTCTATCCTTCTCATTGGGGATGCCAGGAATCGAACCTGGGACCGTCTGCTTGCAAAGCAGGTGCTCTCCCACTGAGCTAAGAAGATCCCTCCCCAAGAACTATAGGAAGCTGATAGACCAGGTCAGGCTATTTGTCTGTCTACCTCAGTGTTGCCTCCTCCAGCTCATTCCCATCACCTGCTCCAGAGATACCTGGAGCACAGGGGGAGGATTAAGCATCACCCCCCCCACCCCATTTCTGCTGGAACCCTAAAAACTGCACCAGCATGAGTGAGACAGGCATGGGAGAGATCAGTGGCTGCAGCTTGTAAGACACCTGGACGCTGTTTCCTGCATTTGGCACCTTTGGGGGAAGTGGTTATTTGTTAACGCGTCAATGCATTCAAAAGGCTTGGTGTTTTTGACTTGGCTTACGCATTACTGAATAACATAAACTGGCATTGTGCCGTATTGGTTGATATTGCCTATTTTGTAATTAATTTAAAGTGTAAGTAATTAATTAGGTTAGTATTTGTGAAATGAATTGTTATGGCAATGATGTATCATTGCAGTCGATGGAGTAATGTGCATTCTTGTTTTTTTTATACTGCTGTTCTTGCGTTGTGAGCCACTTTGGGCACATTGTGTGGGAAAGCGGCATACAAATTAAAAGTGATGGTGGTGGTGGTGATGCTCCCTGTTCCCGTTTAAGTGGCAATGCCAGGGATTGAACCTGCATGCGCAGCACATGTTCAGCCATCAAGCTGTGGGCTCTCATCCATTGCTTGCTATATATTGCTTTTTAAGATTGTCTAAAAATTACCTATCCTCTATATTGTTGGGTGAGTCATTGCATGGAAGGAGGGAGACCCAGCGCTATGACACTGTCATGTCCCACAATGCTCCTGGAAGTGCCAGCCCAGAACTGGATGTGACCTTGGAGGAAGAGGGATACCGTATTTCTTGCTCTAGTACTTACGGAGTTCAAGGGAAGTCAGCAGATATTGATAAGCCTCCTGGGACCAGCCATAGCAGATACCCCATTTAAGGAGGCTACACGTTTGTAGGAAACAATGCACTCTGGCTTCTTTCTCTCTCTCTCTCTCTCACCCCCCCCCCATTCAAAACCCATCAAAATCATCCCCAGGACCAGAGTTGGCAGCATGTCTGAACAGAAGCCCAGATCCAGAGGTGCAGTTTCAATCTGGCAGTATGAGGTTGACTATCCCTAAGTTCTACTCTCACAAGGAGGACTCCTTGCAATCTCTGGATCAGGGGCCGTAAAGGCAGAACAGGAATAAAATGGAGCTGCACAGCTCAGACTCAGCCAGTGCTAAGCAACATCTAATGTTCTCGTGCTCCTGATGGCGCCTTGCTGGACAGCTTACCTGCTATCCAGAGTATCTTGGCCTCTGTGCCACTGGACAGCACCTTAGCCTCTGTGGCAGTGTTCTCCAACCTTGGGTCCCCAGATGTTTTTGACCTACAACTCCCAGCATGCCCCAGCCAGCATAGCCATGGCTGGGGCATGCTGGGAGCTGTAGGCCAAAAACATCTGGGGACCCAAGGTTGGAGAACACTGCTCTATGGTAATGTGGAATTTTCAGCCACACAGCAGGGGTGATAGGAACGGATCAGACATTCAAAGACACAACAGCCAGCCTCTGTCAGGAACTCAGATACCTCGGAGACGGATGGGCTTCTGGCTTGCTTCTGGAGGTAAGATGGGCTAGGGGTCTGCCAGACTAGGGGGAGGCTGGCTGGGAGAGTCTAAACACCAGTTGCTGGGGAACAAAAGCAGGGGGGCACAATGGTCCTCATGCCTTGTTTCTGTGTCCTGCTATGGCTGAATCAGACTCAGCTTTACAGCATATCATGGGGCAACCCAAAAAGGCCAGGCAACAAACAGGCAAATGGTCCAGCACAAAGGTTTCAGTCCAGGATGGGATCAGGCGAAGGCAGGGACGGGGTCAAGATACAAACCAAGGTCAAAGCCCAGTTAAGCAGTCAGAGACAATACACAGTCCAGAAGCAGAGTCAAGCAGCAGTCAGTGGCATGGAGGGTCCATCACAAGGCAAGGTCCAGAAAACACAGCAGTAGAGCTGAAAGAACAATGTTGTTCCAGCACTGGCTAGGCTAAAGCTGAAGGCTTATTATATAGCCGGAGCTTCCTGAGCCCCACCCAGGGCTCAGCTGCAGTGTGTTACTGGCCCTCTGGCAAAAGTCCTACTTGGGAGGACAGCCTTACTCCTGAGGAGTCCTCCTTTGTAATCGAGCACGTCTTTTCAAAGTAGCCTATTGGCCTACCTCTTTGAGGCAACGATGTTCTCAGGGGCTGGGTGGTCACCCAGCCTCCACCTCAGAGGCAGAACTCCCCTCCTCCTGTGGGCATGAACTAGTGGTGGCCTCCCCTGGGGGTCCAGGCTCCCCCAGGTCTCCTGACATGGGTTGCTGCTTGGCGTTGTCTGTTTCTGGCAGCTCTAGCTCCTCCTGAGGGGAGGTTTCCTCCAGCAGGAGCATGGCCGTTTGTAGGCTTCTCTGAGGCCACTGTGGGAAACTGGATGCTGGACTAGATGGACCTTTGGTCCGAGCCAGCAGGGGCTTTTCTGATGGTGCTCTATTACAATAGTGAAATGGATCCTTTTTGCACTGGGGCCGTCTATCTCAGTCAGATTACTAAATGCCAAGGATAAGGAACATGGGAGGGCCATTGTTTTCATGCCCTGCTTGTAGGCCTCCCATTGGCATCTGGTTGGCCACTGTGAGAAGGAGAATGCTGGACTACACAGACCCTTTGGTCTGGCCCAAGAGGACACTTATCTAGATTTCAATTACATTATGTTAAGCTGTTTTTAATGTTACTTCATGGATGATTGGGCCCCAAAGTGATGTACAAAAGATAAGAAAAGATAAAATAGCAATCTAATTGCAAGCAGAACCATTAAAAAAAAACAAAAAACTGCCATGTGGCAGTTGGAAACCACGACCTGTGGCTATCTGATCTTTCTGCTGCCGTTATCTACTATCTCTTCAGTTCCAGGCCATGATAATTGGAGCGTTATTTATTTGAAGAGTTGCTGGGCAGGGTGATAAGAGGCTGTGTGGTCCATAAAGTAGGGCAGCCTCCCCCAACCTGGTGCCCTCCAGAGGTTTTGGTTCCTGACCATTGGTCATGCTTGCTGGAGCTGATGGGAGTTGAAGTCCCAGGTGACTGGAAGGCATAGGTTTGAAGAAGACTGAAGTAGGGTTCAGGGCGGGGTGGGGGGAAGAAGTGAAGTGGAGAAGGAAGGAGCAGCGGCACTGGAAAATGGCTCACATGCTGGGAGGTTTTGATGAGGCTCGACTGGAAGCTCTTGCTTCTGGCTCTGAAAGCTTTTTGGTACATATCCTCATCTTTAGCTCTAACTCCACCCTCAAGAAGCCAAGCCAAGCCAAGCCGAGCTGCCCCCAGTACAACTGGGCTGTGGGCAGCAGTCTGAGATGAGCCAGGAGGAGTCCTGGGACAAGCCACTGGTCAGGACCAAAGAACAGCCAAGGATACAGGAACACATCAGAGCTCAGGAAGACCTTGTTGCTCAAGGAAGACTCAAAGTGGAACAGGAAGCTCTTTTACACTCCTACCTGTCCAGGAGGGTCCAATGGCCAGCCTAGGTAGGCAAAGTCAGTCCAGGGCCTAAGGATTCTAAATTGTTTATGCAGGGGCTGCAACGTGCAGTTGAGTGGCTCACCACAGGGGACAGCTGCACACAAACCCAAAGGTTACCAATTCAAGCCCAGGTCAGGCAGGTGATGACAAGCAAGAGGGCCTTCTCAGCTGTGGCTTCCCATTTATGGAACACCCTGCCCAAGGGGGCTTGCCTGGCACCTACATTGTTATCTTTTCGATGCCAGGCAAAGGCCTTTCTTTTCTCCCAGGCACTTTTAGAGACTTAATTTTTTAAGATTTTTGTGGGTCTTCATATATATATATATATATATATATATTTGTATTTATCCATTTTTCTCCATAATCTGTCAGGGGTTGGGAACCCTTTTTCTGTCAAGGGCCACATTCCCCTGGGGGCAAATGTATCAAGGGCCAAATATTGGCAGTGGGCAGGGCCAGAGCCAAAAGTGGGTGGAGCTAGGGCTGAATGTAGGTGGGGCATGGCCACCCCTTTTCCCTCTTTCTGCCACTCCCTTCTCTCTCTCTCTCTCTCTCTCTCCCCCCCCCTTCTTCCTCCCCACTCAATAAGCTGTTGCAGGGAGGGGGGAGACAGACGCCCTTGCCAGAGGACTTCCCCCTCTCCTTCCATTGCTCCCTCAATTTTGGCTTCCCCCACTGCCCGTTCCCCCCCCTCTCCTTGCCTGTGGTCTAATCTGATCACTGGAAGAGGGTTTCCACTTCACCCCTCCGATAATTGATTACATCAATGACACCACTCCCATGTGAGGAGATAAATATAAATTCTCCCAATTTATCTGTAGGTGCGTGCATTGCCATTTTAGATCCTCAGGCTCATGCATGTAGAAAGATGCATCAAGTGAGCTCCTGAGTAATTAATGCCAGTGTCCTTAGACCAGGGGTCCTCAAACTACGGCCCGTGGGCCACATCCGTCCCACCATGTCTTTTTATCCGGCCCGGCGGCCGATCGGTGGTTCCGCAGCCGTCGGAGGAGGAGGAAAGCTCGCGGGATTATAACGCTGATGTCATCCCGTGTGCTTTCCTCCTCCGACGGCTGCGGAGTGTCTAGGTAGGACTTCCAAGACCACCCTTTCCAAGGGTAGCGCGCAAGGAGCAGGAGCTTTCAAGCTTCTGCTGTCCGAGAGAAGAGTTGCAGCTGTTCCTTCTCTGGCTGATGTAAGCAGGGATGTTGAAGAGTCCTTGGTTTCGAGTCACGAGTCAAGTCACGAGTCTTTGGACCCGAGTCTCGAGTCCGAGTCCTTGGTCCAAGGTTTCGAGTCACGAGTCACAAGTCACGAGTCACTCCCAAAGCTGACTCCACGAGTCCCTATTCAAATCAATGGGGGTTTCCCCCAACAGAATAAGGCTATTTCAGATGTGTGGCCTAAATAAATTCTAGGTACAAGGGTGCCTTTTTATTTCAAAACTCTGCAACTGATTTTGGCAAGAACAGACCAGGCAGACAAACCCAAAATAACCAGACAGGCAGAGGAGGCAGGGAACCCCAAAGCAGGCAGGCAGAGGCCTTTGTCTTGGACAATTCAAACTGTGGAACTGGTTAAGAAGAGACCAAGCAGGCAGACGAGGCTGGGAACCCCAAACAGGCAGGCAGAGGCAGCCAAGCCCAAAATGTCTGAAAGGTTGCATTTTAGGAAAATAATTTTAAAAAATAAACTTGCTGTACTTCCTAAAACCTATCCATGTTGCATTTGAGGAACACGATTTTGGAACACGAGTCCTTGGTCCCGAGTGGAGTCTCGAGTCCCATTAAGAATATTGGGACTCGAGTCCCGAGTCGAGTCTCGAGTCCCATTAAAAATATTGGGACTCGAGTCTGACTCGAGTCAGAGGGGGGACTCAGTCCGACTCACGAGTCGAGTCCTGGATTCCGAGTCCCCATCCCTGGATGTAAGGGGCTAGGTTGGTCTCCCCTTTCCTGTGTTCTTAATCCTGGGAGGTGGGGGCAGGGGTGGCTCATTGTAGAGGGCAAAGGGGGTGGCGCTCCACCTAACCTGGCCTGCCGAACCTGCTTCCCACTGCTTGTCTCCCAGAACTTGTTTCCCTCCGTGGGATGCAATGCAAAGTGGTTGGCAGCAACAGTGCAACACCCTGTTCTTCTTTACTGCGTGTTTTGGCGGCGGTGGGGGGGCACTGGGCACATGTGATAAGTCGCACATGCTCAGAACATTCTCCCAGGAACTACTGTGTTTTTCCTATGCAAATGCCTGTAGGGGAAGAGAACGCCTTTCAGGGAGGGGCCAGGATGGCCTGTACCTTCCTCAGGCCAAAAGCCTGGATGACTCAAGAGCGCTCTCTGGCTGTGAGCCAGAGAAAAGAAATAGATGGGTTGCTCTCTCCTTCCCATCATCTGTCTCATGGCTATTGTCCTGCTCCTAGGCCTGCAAGTGCCCCGGTCCAGGCTCGGATAGTCTAAGGCAGGGCTCTCCAACCTTGGGTCCCCAGATGTTGCTGGACTACAGCTCCCAGAATCCCTTGCCCCATTAGCCATGCTGGCTGGGTATGCTGGGAGCTGTAAGCCAGCCACATCTGGGGAGCCAAGGTTGGAGAGCCCTGGTCTAAGGAATAACAAAGAGAGAAATCAGCCCAGTCCAGGGTCATATGCAAGAGTTCCAGGAGGGATCAGGCTGTTCTTCTAATGGCTCCAGGGGGAGGGCTGTCAGTCGAAGCCTCCAGTACCTCGCCTGGCCCTGGCCGGGGCCCGTTGTGCTGGCTCTCCCCCTCCTCTTCTTCATCAGATGATTCCTCCTCCAGGTAGGGCATGACGGCTATGAAGGGGGTCATAAGAACATAAGAAGAGCCCTGAGGCTGGATCAGACCCGGGGTCCTTCTAGTCCAGCATTCTGTTCACACAGTGGCCAACCAGCTACCCACGGGAATCCCACAAGCAGGACAGGAGTGCCACAGCACCTTCCCACCCATGTTCCCCTGCAACCTGAGTACATAGGCACACTGTCTCTGATACTGGAAAAGTATCCGGCCTCAGCCAAACAGAAATCTGCAAAATCAGACATCTGCAAAATCTCCCATCTCAGTCACATGATACCACATGACTGGAACTTGTACAATGCAAGGGGGTGGGATAGAGGCAGGGAGATCACAAACAGACAGTCACAGAGGGCAGGAGCAGCAGTTTCTCTCTGTTCCACTATGTATATAATGTTAATGCTATTCTGTTGATGTTGCCACATCCTTCTGCTCCATTGAGCACCCTGTTCTGAAGGAACAAGGCTCTTTCATTTATTTATTTATTTATTTATTTATTATATTTATTAATTGCCCATCTGGCCGGTCACCCGGCTTTCTTCTTAAGCTTAGCAGAGAGATGAGAGCAAGTAACTAGCAACAAGATCATATTCACAATCGTAATTTTATAAAATACTGTTTGTGTGAGGCCGTGTGTTATGCTTGCTGGGCAGTGGCCAGACACGGACAACCTCAGCTCTCCTCAGAGTCAGGAATCCCCCAAAATTTATTTATTTATTTATTTATTTACGTTTATACCCCACCTTTTTTCCTTCAAGGAACTCAAGGCGGCTTACATAATCCTCCTCCTCCTCTCCATTTTATCCTCACAATAACCCTGTGAGGTAGGTATTTACTTTCATTCTTTTGCTTTTGCTGCTGCTGCTATTTTTCAGTTCAATCCTATACATGTGTACTTAGAAGCAAGCTCCACTGAGTTCAATGGGACTTACTCCCAGGTAAATGTGTATTGGATTGCAGCCTTACAATCTGTACTGGTTGGGAGTGAAAACCAGTCGTAGTTTCAGGCTTGTAATGCTTGCACATTTTTTCCTGCATTTAAAAATACTGGGCAACATAAATTAATGTTTTTAACTGGTATGTTTGATGTGGTATATAATTGGGTGAACTGTGTTCTGTGGTGACTGTATGTATGCTCTATTGATATTTCCTGCTGGTGTGTAAAGACAGAATTGGGGGGGGGGGGGGGGCTGGCTGGCTGTGATATTTGTTTCAGCTGAGGTGAGTGTGTGTATTATCTTTTGATCTCTTTTCCTGTTGGTGTGTAAAGCAGCAGTGAAGAAAGAATGCGGTGGTTGAGGGTGGGTGGGTCACTGTCATATTTATGGGTCCTGTTTACACTACAAGTTTACTATTTTTAATTTAGGCTGCAAATCCCATGTACTCTTACCAGGAGATAATTCCATTGTAATTATCAATCTTTCCTCCCCCCCTTTTCTTTCTTTCTTTTTGGGGTGGTGGTGGAGGTGGGCTATTACAATTGAGGCTGCCAGCATATACTCACTTGCCTCGGAAATATGCTTCTGAGTAGACACGTACAGAATTTGCCAAAGAAGGCTAATAGGACCAAGTGAGATCACCCACCAAGCGAGGGGTGGAGGAATGGGGCATGATTACGCTAAAGTAACACACTTTTATGGTAATTTCATCCTTCTCAGTGGAATACATGCTGAAATGGTCATGCTGGGGCCCAACAAGGTTGCTGCTGGTTGCTGTAGGATCCTTTCACCCCCTTTTTTTTGTTTTTGATATAGTCTAGGAGCAGTCAGCTGGGCTTGTAGACAGTTACAGATTCTCATCTTTTCTTTCCTTTAAAAAAAAATAAAATAGTTTAGAGTATTTTATCTCACTCCTCAGCCAAAAAGCCTCCTGAAGCAGCTTACAAATAATCAGTAAAAGAAGGCAGTCCCTACCCGTAGGCTTATACAATCTAAAAATGACATGGCATGCAAGGAAAAAGGATAGGGAGGGATGAGGAAAAAGTTATGGGTGCAATCCTAGGGTTTTGCAAAGGAGAAGGCTGTGTTGCAAACTAGGTATGGTTGCCTTCGCCCCCGTGCCCCCCCCCCACTTGGCTCAGCCTCTGCTGACCTACTGTCTGCCCCAGCAGTGAGATTGTCCACAAGCTGCCACTGGGGGGCAGTGCAGCCTCCTAGTAGTGGCCCTTGGTTCTCTGGCCAATAGATAAGACCAGGGTTTGCAGTCCCAGGGAACTGTCTGTTGGAGATCTGTGTTCCTTCTGGCAGGGCAGGGTGAAGCGAAGCGAGCTCTCCCCAGCGACTCTCTGTCTGGCTGACGTATGGGGTCAGCTTTCTTTTCCCTCCCCATCACATTTTCCCTATGTGCCATATATTTTTAGATTCTAAGCCTGCAGGCAGGGACTATCCTTTTTTTTTGCTGATTGGTAAGTGGCTGTTTGAGGAGCCTTCTTTGGCGGGGGTGGGGGTGGGGGGTGGGTGGGATAAAAATACTTTTAAACACATTTTTAAAAAAGAATTCTTAGAATATGTTTGTCAGCCTGCCTGAACTGCTAGTTTGCACCTGGCTCCAGTTGGTGGTGGATCTTGGGGTTCCAGTAAAAAGAAGAAAAAGAAAAAGCAGATCTCTTAAACCTGAGGTCTGCCTACCCCAAACGCAGGTTTTCAACTGGACTATGGGATGGGATGGGGACTAACTGGTTAATCCTATTTATTTATTTATTATTACATTTAATATGAATCGCCCATCTGGCTGGTCACCCGGGAACTTTCCTTCCTCCTGGGATAGGCCTCCTCCTGGAGGAGTGATGATGTCACAAAAGGATAGCTTAGGAAGGACCGGTTGGCTATAGCCCCACCCTGGTCAGTCCTGGCCAGAGAGGACCAGAGATTGTTCATGTTCCCTGAACTCGGTTCCCTCCCTTTCCTAGTTTTGGATCCGTTAGAGTGACAGTCTGCTTTGGGGTATGGGGCTCTTGTCTTTTCCCTCAACACCTCTATGACTCTCAAGGTGAGTGACCGTTCCAAAGAGGGTATATTTACTGATTGATTTTAAAGGCGGATAAGCCACCTTTTAATGGCAAACCCTCCCAACGTGGTGCACGGTGAAACTTAAAATGTAATAAAGCCATAATAAAAGCAATGATAAATGAGAAGTAACATTCAAAACCAGGCTGCACCCTGTACCAGGGATTGGGAACCTCAGGTCCAAGGACCAAATCCAGCCCTCCTGGTGTCCCAGTTCAGCCGTCCCGAGCTCTCAAAGGACCACGCCCTCTTCCCTTGGCCCCACACCCTTTTTCCCTGAAAGGCTTTGACGGTTTGGTGGTTTCCTGGCTTTTGTGCAGTTCTCTAGAAGGCTGAAGCTCTCAGTTACTGGCAGCAAGAGGTTTAAGCTAAAATATGCTGCTGGCATTTTTGTATTTTGACCCCACCCCTTCTGCCTTTGGCCCCGCCCACCACTGGAATTCTGCCCCAAAGAGCTGCTCCAAAATTGAATTCAGCCCTCAGGCTGATGGAGGTTCATCACCCCTTGTGCAGGCAACACTGAGCTAGATGAACTAATGGTTTGACTTGGTGCAAGGGAGCTTCCTGTGTTCCTTTTTCTATCAGCCCTTTATTCAGGACCATGAGGACTGGGGTCCTCATTTTATGTTTAGGGAAAGGACCATAGCCCAGTGGCTGAGCACCTGCTTTGCATGGGGTTCTTAACCTGTGGGGTATGCCTCCCCAGGGGAGGTTTGGACTGACTCCAGGGCAGGTGTGGGTGAGCAGCCCCTCAACTATAAATTGTTTATTTTACAAGTACATAGCAGTGCAGCTTGGCGGTTGGCCCAACCTTATTTCTTTCTACTAATCTTGGGAGCTACGCCGTTCATTTAATTGAATATGCTTTTTTTTTTTTTTTAGTCCAGAGACAGAGCATAAACTAAAAAAATGCAAACTCGTCCTGCCTAAGCCTAAATTTTGGGCCGTTAACGCACGAGAGGTGTGGGTCAAAAGATTTTTCACAAGGGAGGTGAGACACCAAAAAGGTTAAGAGCCACTGATGTAGAATGTCTTGGGTTCAATCCCCGGTATTTCAAGGCAGGGCTGGGGAAAGACTTCTGTCTGAGACCTGGAAGAGCTGCACCTCTCCTTGTGAGCAGTACTGAGCTAGGATGGGCCAGCGGTTCAGATGGTATAAAGCAGCTTCCGATATTCCAAGTGAAATCCTTTCCCCCACTGATAGCACAGAGCGGTGCCTCAGATAAACTAACTTGTAGTATCAAATGCAAAAAGGGACAGTTAAAGAAGAATAATTGAATGGATATATGGAATCAATTACTAGACTATGTATTAATAAAGGGGAAGGGGAGCATGCCTTGTCAGGACATGTTATATTTTTGGAATGTGGAATTGAATTGATCAAGGGGATGGAAGTATATCAGTTGGTCCCTAGGCGGGTGGGGGGTGCACCTTATGATTTATTCTAGTTGTACATTTTTGTTTTATAGTTTTGTATGTAGTTTATAATAACTACGTAAATAAAATTTATTTTTTTAAAAAAGAGTTGTGCCTCGGGTCGGTTGTCCGTTGATTTATTCAGCAGCCAGTTTGTACCTTTCTTCCCCAGCTTGATGTGGGCCTTCCCACTGCTTCTTCCCTTGCTGCTGCTGCTTCCATCACCGCTCCAAGTTCTACAGCGCGTTTGACAGGAAGGAGTTTGTCCGTTCCATAAAGGTTTTTCCATCCTTCCGTCCTCCGTCCATAGCAACAGCAGGAGGGAGCCAGCCAGCCAGCCATCAAAGAGGACGGGCTTCCGTGAAGCAGGCCAGAATCCTCTATGGCTACCCAACTTCCGACAACAATTGTGCCATTCCCACCATACAGCCATCAGCCACTTGGCCAACCTCAACCATATTCAGCCTATCCGCCTGGGAGCTATCCCACAGGTCATCAAGGCTTCCAGAGTTACCCACCATATGGCTACCCAGTCTACCCACCCCATTCTGCTCCTCCGGGTCAGCCGATGTACGTCATGCAAGATCGGAGCAGGGATACGTCGGGCGCAGATACCTGCCTGCGAGCCTGCTGCGCTGCGCTTTGCTGCTGCTGCCTTTGGGACGTGATGACCGGCTGCGAATGAGCACCCCGAGAAGCTACTGCACCCCTCTACCACGAAGTGCTACATATTCTCCTCCTCTTCCGATCTCCTCCTCCACAGCTTTTCAGCACTGTGATAAATGGTCTGCTTTACACAGGCAAAAGTGATGCAAGTCTGTGATACAGACAAGAGAGCACCATGATAATATGGCATTTATATACTTTTGTTTGTTTGTTTAAGTGGAACGAAATCTTTCCTGCCCCACCTCTATGTAGAGGACATTTGTAAGAGTTTGTGGTTGCTCTTTCAGAGCAAGGGTGCACAACCTGTGGCCCGTGGCTATAATTACGAAAACCGCTGCCCCTTCAGCGGCAGCTCACTGGGCATTCCGGAAAGGGGGGGCAGAGAAAGAGAGAGGGAGAGATGAAGGAGGGGTGGCAGAGAGAGAAAACAAGATGTTAGAGCAAGTGAGAGAGGTCAGTGTCAGACACATAGAAGGGAGTGTCAGAGAGAGAAAGGGGTGTCAGCAAGAGAGATGGGAAAGATGTCAGAGAAAAGGAGATGTCAGTGAAAGAGAAAAGGTGGTGTCAGATCAGAGGGAGTGTCAGAGGGGGGGTAGCAGAAAGAGCAAAAGAAGTTGTGTCAGACAGAGAAAGAGAAAAGAGGTTGCCAAGGAAAGAAGGTGGTGTGCGTGAGAGAGAATGGAGGGGAGGGAGTGTCAGAGGGAGGGAGACAAAAGGGGTTGCAGAAAAAGAGAGAGAGAAAGAGAAAAGGGGGATGGGCCGGCCCACTTTTGGATCCTGCCCACCACTGTCATGTGGTCCCTGAAAGATTATGCCTGAGGGAATGCGTCCTTGACCAAAAGAGGTTCCCCAACCCTGCTCTGAAGAATGATGTAACCTGTGAAAACAAAAAAAATCAACAAAAAAGGCTCTTTCAACAAATTATGAACATATAGTTTTTACCACTTTTAGAAATTCAATGACATGATTATCTTCTTCCCACTATCCCAAACCGCAAGAGGTTTTCTGGGGCAGTAATACCCAAGTTTGATCTCTTTTGCAGAGGAGATAAGCATTGGAGATTCGGTGTGTTTTTCTGTAACATTTGCTTTATTTACAGATATGTAACTGGAGCACAACCCAACTGTGATGGCTTCTTTCATTCCAGACATTCTGTCTGATGAAACCATCTCCCAACAGTGTTTCCATAAACGGGACATCCACTGGTCTACCTGGATCACTAAAGAATACTAACATCCTTTTTGTCAAATCCCAGACTCTGACCAGGGCTTGCTAAAGCAATACAGACACAAGGAGGAGAGCCCTGCTGGATCAGTAGCGTGGCCCGGTGCCCTCCTTTGCAAAGGACAGTCCTCTACATGCAGGCATCCTCTACTTCAGGGGTGGGCAACTTGTGGCCCTCCAGATATTTTGGCCGGCAACTCCCATCAGCCCTAGCCAGCATAGCCCAAAGTGAGGGATGATGGGAGTTGTGGGTCAAAACATCTGGAGGGCTACATCTTCCCCAAGCCCTTCTCTGTTTCGAGGCATCCTCTATTTTAAGGGCTGTCTGGTCCATGACCAAATTCACAATAAAGAATGGTAAGAAGGGAGAGTAGGGGGTTGAAGTTAGGCCGGCCACTTATACATTGCCCCCAAACATGCATCGCCCAAAACAAGGACACGGCCTGTTTTGGCTGTGGGTAAGCGACCCCCCCCAGCACTTGTGTCACATTTTGAACCCCTCCCCAATCCCTAAACTCATCAATATCGTTCGTGTGGGTGCGGAGGCATCTTTTCTCTACCTTTACATCCTTGTAAGTGCACATGCATACACATTGTGGTTCTACTAGTGGGTCTGGCAACAAAATGTTGCAGCGTGGAGTGTTCCTATTTTGGATTCAGGGTTTTTTCAAAAAACTTTCGAAAGGATTGCCTTTTTTAATTAGAATTACTTATTAATGCACGATCCAGGATTATGAATATCTGCTATCGGTGAATTAATATGATATGCAGGGTCTTAAGCAAGAATGGAATAGTGAACTCAGTTGTCCTATTCTGCCCAATCGATTGCTGTTAATCTATCTGAGAAGGATTAACAGATCTTAGGTTATATCTAATTCAGCAAAAACTTACTTTTCGTGTATATTGGATGCCACAACATCTACTTAATAAGGGTTTGTCTAAATTGGCTAACTGTTGGAGGTGTAATACAGCTACTGCTTCTCTTATCCATATTTTTTGCAGTGTCCAATGGCTGCATTTTGTTGGCAGGAGGTTATAATACGTATAAACTTTGTGATGGAATGCTCTTTAATATTTACTGATGTGCATGTTCTTCATAATTATCTACCTGCTTCTTGGAACTTAACACAAGGTCAATGTAAATGAATTTTCTGCACCTTTTTGACAGCTAGAAGACTAATATTACATCATCGGAAGGACAAACAGCCACCTTTGATGATGCAATGGGTTGAGGACTTAACAATGCTTTCAATTTTTGAACAGGTGGTCTTTAGGCATAATCCACAAATGGATCAAGATATGGACACTTGGTCTGCTTTTGTTGAAGCCTATGTATAACTTTGCCTACGTATAGTAGTATATCTCACTTTATATAAAATATATAGGGTTATACATTAAATATGTATCTATCGTAATCGATCTATTCAAATCTCATGTAAGAAAACTGTAATAATTTATCTTATTTTATTTTTTATGGCCTTTTACTTGTTTTTGTCTTGATTTATTGAGAATCACAATAAAAATTATATATATATTTTTAAAAAAGGGACGACAAGTGAGCCTGTCAACAAAATGTCGCAGCGTGCAGTGCTTTTATTTGGGGTTCTAGTCACCCGCTATCCAAGCCCTCTTCCACGACACTCCGTTCCATCCCTGCTCCCTCAGTCAGCATTCCATGCCCGCTGGGCATGCTCAAACTGCATTGGGCTATTTTCGCTGTTTTCCCTAAATATTTTTTTGTACTTCTGTATAGAATCATAGAAAAGTAGAGTTGGAAGGGGCCATCGAGTCCAACCCCCTGCCCAATGCAGGAATCCAGGCCTAAGCATCCCTGACAGATGGCGGTCCAGCTGCACCTTGAATGCCTCCAGAGTGGGAGAGCCCACCACCTCCCCAGGTAGTTGATTCCATTGTCTTATTGCTCTGACAGTCAGGAAATTTTTCCTGATGTTTAGGTGGAATCTGGGTTCCCGTAACTTGAGCCCATTATTCTGTGTCCTGCAAAATGGGATGATCGAGAAGAGATCCTGGCCCTCCTCTGTGTGACATCCCTTCAAGTACTGGAAGAGTGCGATCATATCTCCCCTCAGTCTCCTCTTCTGAAGGTTAAACATGCCCAGTTCTTTCAGTCTCTCCTCATAGGGCCTTGTTTCCAGTCCCTTTATCATCCTTGTTGCCCGCCTCTGAACCCTCTCCAGTTTGTCTACCTCCTTCTTAAAGTGTGGTGCCCAGAACTGGACGCAGTACTCAAGATGAGGCCTAACCAGTGCTGAGTAAAGGGGAATTATCACTTCACGCGATTTGGAAGCTATACTTCTATTAATGCAGCCCAAAATAGCATTTGCCTTCTTTGCAGCCACATCGCATTGCTGGCTCATATTCAGTTTGTGATCTACCACAATTCCAAGATCCTTCTCACTTGTAGTATTGTTGAGCCAAATGCCCCCCATTCTGTTACTCGGCATTTGGTTTCCTCTCCCTAGGTGCAGCACTTGGCATTTATCCCTATTAAATCTCATTCTGTTGTTTTCGGCCCAGCGCTCCAGCCTATCGAGGTCGCTTTGAATTTTGTTTTTTTCTTCCAGAGTATTAGCTGTTCCACCCAACTTTGTGTCATCTGCAAATTTGATAAGCATTCCCTGTACCTCCTCATCCAAGTCATTAATAAAAATGGTGAAGAGCACTGGGCCCAGGACCGAGCCCTGTGGTACCCCGCTCGTTACCTCTCCCCAGTTTGAGAAGGAACCATTGATAAGCACTCTTTGAGTCCAATTCTGTAGCCAATTGTGGATCCACCTGATAGTTGGTCCATCTAGCCCACTCTTAGCTAGCTTGCTCATCAGGATATCATGAGGCACTTTGTCGAAAGCTTTGCTGAAGTCCAGATATATGATGTCCGCAGCATTCCCACAGTCCACAAGGGAGGTTACCCGATCAAAAAATGAGATCAGATTAGTCTGGCAGGATTTGTTCTTGACAAATCCATGCTGGCTTCTAGTAATCACTGCATTGTTTTCAAGGTGCTTGCAAACGGACTTTTTAATAATCTGCTCCAGAATTTTCCCAGGGATTGATGTCAGACTGACTGGCCTATAGTCCCCAGGTTCCTCCTCCTTGCCCTTTTTGAAGATGGGAACAACATTTGCCCTCCTCCAGTCATCTGGCACTTCATCTGTCCTCCATGATTTCTCAAAGATAATAGACACAGTGGTTCTGAGAGTTCTTCTGCCAGTTCCTTTATTACTCTAGGATGCAGCTCGTCAGGCCCTGGAGATTTAAACTCGTTCAGAGTAATCAGGTGCTCCTTGACCATTTGCCTATCAATCTCAAGCTGCAATCCTGCCCCTTCAATCTGCTCTTCAGGTTTGCCAGGGGGGTCATAGACCCTCTTTTGGTAGAAGACCGAGCCGAAGTAGGAATTGAACACTTCTGCCTTTTCCTTGTCTTCTGTTATCAATTTGCCATCCTCATTGCGTAGTTGAACCACCATTTCTTTCCTCTGTCTTTTACTATGCACGTATCTGAAGAAAGCTTTCTTGTTGTTTTTAGCATCCCTCGCTAACCTTAGCTCATTCTCAGCTTTAGCCTTCCTGACACTATTCCTGCAGTTCTGTGCTACCTGCCTGTACTCTTCCCTTGTAGCCTGTCCTTCCTTCCACTTCCTATACGTGTCCTTTTTTGTTTTCAGTTCATCTTTGAGTTTATTGTGAAGCCACATTGGCTTCTTCTGTTGCCCTCTGCCTTTTCTCCTTGTGGGAATTGTTTGCAATTGTGCCTTTAAAATTTCCTTTTTTAAAAACTCCCACCCATCCTGGGCTCCTTTACTCATTAGAGTCGCTTGCCATGGGACCTTACTCAGCAGTATTCTGAGTTTGTTAAAATTGGCTTTTCTAAAATCCAGGGTATGCATTTGGCTACACTCAGCTTTTGCTCCCCTTAGAATCAAGAACTCATGTATAACATGGTCACTTTCCCCCAGTTCCCGAAACTGCCACTTTATCCACTAACTCGTCTCTGTTGCTTAGAATCAGGTCAAGGATAGCCGATCCTCTAGTTCCTTCCTCCATTTTCTGTAGGAGGAAGTTATCAGCAGCACAACTCAGGAATTTCTTGGAGGGGCCATGCTTGGCAGAATTTGTCTCCCCACAGATATCAGGGAAATTGAAGTCCCCCATTACTACCACATCATGCCTCCTTGAAACATTTGCAATTTGCTTTTCAAAAGTTTCATCCTTGTCTTCTCCTTGATTGGGTGGTCGGTAGTAGACTCCAACCGCCATGTTCGTCTTATCCTTGCCCCCCTTTATTTTAACCCAGATGCTCTCAGTGGGGCTGCCAAGCTCTTCTTCCTGTATCTTTGTGCAGAGATACGTATCTTTAACATACAGCGCAACTCCACCTCCCTTTCTGTTGCTTCTGTTCCTTTTGAACAAGTTATACCGTTCAATTGCTGTATTCCAGCCATGGGAGTCATCCCACCAGGTTTCAGTTATCCCTATCTATTTTTTGGCTGTTCCCCAAAGCCTAGATCCCAGTCCGGTTTCAAGATCCAGAACCATAAGAAAGGGGAGCAGCAGAGCAGGTGCCCAGAAGCTGCCCATCCACAGCTTCTGGGCCCCTAAAATGGAGATTTTAAAAGGAGGAAATTCTAAAGAAAATTGTGTAGACTCTAGCGATGGGTCCGTAAGTGACTGTGGAGGCCAATTCTAGATCCACACAGCTTCCCACAGTGAGGACTAGGGCTGGGCCACGTCTCCTCCCTGAGGAAGTGGGCGCTCCCCATTGGGGAACTGTTCTCTGACCCCCACGGGTGGGGATGTCAGCCGTCATGGCAGCCTTCCCCCAATGCGGTGCCCTCCAGAAGTTTTGGACCACAACCCCCATCATCCACACCTGCTGGCTGCAGGGGGTTGATGGGAGTTGCAGTCCAACACATCTGGAGGTCCACGGGGTTGGGGAAAGCGACACGATGGGATGTTTTTCTGGTCTTAAGCAAAAATATGGATTCTCCCATCGCCTGCAACCGAAGATGCCCAGGACTTCGGTTACCTTTGTAACCGAAGATGCCCGGAACTGGACCTGCGACCTTCTGCATCCTACAACACGGAGCTCTTTGCAAAGGACTAGAGGCTAGATCCCTGCCCAAATCCAACTTGGACTCTGTGATTTGTCACAGGGGAGGCAACTGAGGAAGGAGAGGGAAAGGAGGCAAAGATATGTGCCAGTGACCAAGATTACTGTAGCAGCATATACGTCAGGAGTGGGGCAACTTGTGACACTCCAGATGTTGTTGGACTCCAAGTCCCATCAGCCCCAACCAGCATGGCCGGGGGTCAGGAATGATGGGAGGTGTAGCCCAACAACTTCTGGAGCTCCATGGGATGCCCAGTCTTGAGATCTGCGCATGGCACTTTCCAAATGCAAGGGGACAGGTTCCCTGCCCTGAGGATCTTACAGAGATACGTTATTTAGTTCCTAGCTTCTGTTTTTGTTGTTGTTTTCATCATTTAAAGAAAAGGGCAATTTCCATTTTGTGAAGCAATATCCCAGCACTGCATGTTCTTCAGCAAAGGGTAAGATGGCCAGTGGAACTTGGTGGTGCTGTTTTTTTTTTCTTCATTTTTTGTGACGGTTTCAGCACCCAGTTTGGGTGGGGTCCATCCTGCAGAAGTCAATTGTGGTTTTTCAGTTCTGGGTGTAGCAACATCCCCTTCCTTTTGTTTTGCTAGGTAGGACAAATGCTAGTGTTTTAAAAACAGGGGCCTGCACACACACACACACACACACACACACACACACAGAGCGCGCGTGCACAATCCCACCATTTAAAGCTCAGCTTTGGTCGTGGTTGAGCCACATGCAGGCTGCAGAGACTGGGGTGCAGAATCGATCCAAGCAGGTGAGTCTGGATGGGGCCAGGAGGAGGTGGGGAGGAGTTATCTAACATGTTCCCTCTCCAGCTTTCCATTCATCTCTCTCCTTAGCCATCTGTCCCCACAAGCTCCCTCCTGCACTCGCGCCTTTTTCACCACTTCTCTCTTCTGTTCCTCCTCTTGGGGTGTTTCCAGACTGAGGACTCCTGGCGCTACCAAGCAAAAGGCCCTGTGCAGCTATTCCATCTTTTCCCATCTGGAAAACTGCCCACACCCATCCCTGTAAAATAACCAAATAATAAATAAAATCTTGCCCAAGATTGTCTACTGGCAGCAGTCCTCCAGGGTCTCTGGCAAAGAAAGGTTTTTCCCCCCTCACCTGCTCCCTGAAATCCTTTTTGCTGCAGACACGAGGACTGAAAGCAGGTGCTATTGTCCTTCCTCTAAAGACAAAGTAAGGTTCCAGTCCTCATGGTTCTGAATAGAAGGCTGACTTAAACAAGAACACAGGAAGCTGCCTTAACGTTGGTCCATCCAAGTATTCCAGCTGTCCCCACCCAGATGTGTTGGACAGCATCTCCCATTGTTCCCAGCTGGTCCTGGTGGCTGGGGATGATGGGACCTGGGGTCCGACATAACTAGAGTAAGGCAGGATGGAGAAGACTGGTCTTCACAGATGGGCAGCAGCTCTCAGGCAGAGAAGAGCCTTTCTCCTCTTTTTCTACGTGGACTTTTGAACGGGGGGATGCCGAGATTGAACCGGGGACCTTTTCAATGCCACGTGGATGAGCGACGGTCACTCAGTCGCATTAATCTCCATCCTTTTCTGATCCAAATTTAATCCAAACTTCTACTCTGCAAATTCCCTTCACCCCACCCTCTCTTTAGAGCAGCCTCCTCTGACTTGGCCCCTCTATATGTGTCAGACCACAACTCCCATCATCCCCAACCAGTGTGGCTGGGCTAGATGGACAAATTCTCTCTTTAGGGCAGCCTCCCCCCCCCCCAAATTGGCACCCTCCATGTGTCAGGCTACAGCGCCTGTCACCTCAACCAGCATCACTGGGGGCTGATGGGAGTTGTAGTCCAACACCTCTGAAAAGCACCAGATTGGAGAAGGTTGCTGTAGGGCAAGTGGTTTCCTAACTTTCCCCGCCTACAGATGACAGTAGGTTTCTTTGCTTTTCTTTTTAACGCATTTTCTTCTTTATTTCCTCGTTATGATTCAAGAGCCCGCGACACGAGGATTTCCCTTGGTACTCCTCTGCGTAGCAGGCACTGCAGTTGCAAATGCTTTGACGCACGGAATTTATATGAAATTGCAGCACAAGGCTCTGTAAACATCTAAGATGGCACGTTATATTTTAGCCCCCCAACTTCCACCAAAGTAGCTCAGGGCGGCATAGATAGTGTATTCCTTCCCCGCCACTTCCACAACAACCCTGTGAGGCAGGCTAGGCTGAGAGAGAGAGAGAGAGCAACTGGACCACGGCCAACTAATACAGGCCTGTGGCTCACGCTGACTCAGCTTGTCTGAGCGTGGAAAGCTAAGCAGGGTCAAGCCTGGTTATTACTTGGGTGGGAGACCCCTCCTCTAGTTTCCTGCATTGAGCAGGAGGTTGGACTCGATAGCCTTGTAGGCTCCTTCCAACTCTATGAAGTTGGAGCTGAGAAGCTCTTTCATAGAAAGAAATCTATGAAAGAGCTTCTCAGCTGAGTACAGAATTCAAGCAGCATCTTCCCCACTTTGTGCTTGTCCAACTCTCTGTCTCCAGTGGTGGGCAACATGTGACCTGAGCTTACCTCAGGCTTGTGGATCTACTAGGTTGTTGCAGTTTTTTTTTTTACAAGAAGTTGACTAATCAACGCCATGTATTAATTAGTGGCAGGGTGGTAGAGTTAATTACCTACTGCACCTCTTGAGGCCTACATCACATATGCAAACACAAATCTACATCTGGGTTACGGGAGACCAGGGATTCCAACGGGAATCTTTCAAAGCGGGCCAGCAGAGCTGCACAAAGACAACCAATTAATGCTCCCATTTCACAGGTGAGAAACACTGAGGCCAAGAGATGAATGATTAGCACAAGGCCAACTGTGGGAGAGACCTTTAATAAAAAAACGTTCAGTTTTATTTGCTATTGTTAAAGGACTAGGAGCTGATCTGCTGCAGATCAAGAGATCTCTGTAGATCTTGATCTGCCTCCTCCCTGTCCCTATACTGAACGTCTCATTAAGGGAACCCTGTTAAGTGCACTCTCTCTCTCTCTCTCTCTCTCTCTCTCTCTCTGCCTAACCTACCTCATAGGGTTGTTGTGAAGATAAAATGGGGACAGGGGAAATGCAACCATGTACGCCACCCATGACTCACCGGTGGAAGTAAAAAAAACTCTACGGGGAAACTAGGAAGTTGAGATTGACTCAGAGCAGCGATGATGGAACAGAAACCACCTGTAACGGTTGTTGTTCACACATGGGGCAGCATCGTGGGGGGGGGGTATTAAAAAGCTCTGTGGACTGAGTCTCAGGGTGAGTGGCTACAGCACCTGGTGAGAGGAGGGGGATCCACCAAAGCACCTGCTGCAGCCACCTCTTTGACTGGGTTCAGACCACATGATAACCCATGCGCAAGGGTTGAGTGTGGGTTGTCATTGAACCGTGGGTGGTTGTTGCAATGTGGGCAATCGTGTTGTCTGAACCCAGCTGCGCTATTAAGCCATGGCTTGTTAACCGCGAACAACCCATGAAGAGAACCCATGGTTTGTTGTTGCATTGTGAACTACGGATTGTTCACCATGGTTTGTTATCCCGGCTGGGTCCAGAGATAACCAGCATGTCAACCACAGCCCACGGTTCAATGGCAACCCACACTCAACCCTGGAGTGTGGGTTATTGTGTTGTCCAAACCCCCAGCCTTTGTCTCTCAGCTCATGCTTGGGATGGCGCCATCTTTGGGGCAGAAGAGTTTTAGGAGAACCTACCCCTAAAATGGGTTTTATAGGGCATGGGTTTTCCCATGAGCTTTCGGGCAACCAACCCAAACGTGGTGCCTTCCAGATGTTTTGGATGTCAACTCCCTCCACCCCTCACCCTTTGGCATGCTGGCTGGAGCTGATGGGAGTTGTCGTCCGGAACACCTGAGTGGGCACCAGGTTGGGGAAGGCTGCCTTTCAGTGGATACCTCCTGACTTCATGATTGTTTGAAAGGAACTCTGTCCAGATAGATAGATAGATAGATAGATAAGGGTGGGCAACTTTGGAAGGCCCAGGGGCCATTTTCAACCTCCCAGACCCAACAATCCTGCCACCACTGTGTCACTATTTTTGGCATTGGCGGCAAAAAACAAACAAGCAGCAACTTCCCAACCAATTTTCAGCAGCAAACTGCTACGGAAGGCTAAAACGGCCAAATGTAGCTTCAAATTGGGCTGCTTTACCATTCTGTAGTGGTTTGCTGCTGAAATTTGGTGGCAAACTTGATTTTTTTTTTTTGCCACCGCAAATTTTGGCAGTGTGGCAGCAGCAGAGGGGGGGGTCACAAGGGGGGGAGGGCTGCATGCAGCCCTCCCAGTACATATATTTGCACTAGAAATCCCTGGGCTGAGCACATGCTCAGAGGTGCCCTGTCCTTTAATCCTTAGCGCAGGTCTGCCTACTTGAGTGATTATTTTGCACCCGGCTGACCTCGGGGTTTGAGTAGAATACAATGCCGACCCTGCAAGCCTGAGGTCTGCCCGCCCTTGGTGCAGGATGCATTTTACAGCTGGTAGCGATTTTAAATAGCTTTTAAATATATATATAACAGCAATTATAATAGCCGTTAGTTTCACAGGAACCTCTGTGTTCAGAGGCAGTCTACCACTGAATACAAGATGTTGTGAACAAAATATACACGATGCTGTTGCCTTATGCCAGCCTTCCCTAACCTGGTGCCCCCCAGATCTCTTGGCCTATAACTCCCATCATCCCCCAGCCAGCAGAGGGAGTAGTATTCCTACATAGCTGGAGGGCAGCAGGTCGGGAAATGGTGCTGTATGCTCTGTTTGTGGGCTACCCATCGGGGACTACAAGAACCTTTAGCAGGGCTTTTCATATTGTTTCTCTGCTGGCTCCATTTGTTAGCCAGATTGCTGATTAATGGCCTGGAGCTGGAAGCTGCTGGGAGCTTAATCCTGAATAGAAGTCTCTGTCATTGGGTTCAGACAAGACGATAACCCACCCACACTCAAGGGTTGAGTGTGGGTTGCCGTTGAACTGCGGGTTGCTGTTGAACCACAGGTTATCCTGTTGTCTGAACCCAGCCAAGAGCCAGTGTTGCGTAGTGGTTAGAGCGTTGGACTGGGACTCGGGAGATCCGGGTTCTAGTCCCCGCTCGGCCACAAAACTCACTGGGTGACTTTGGGCCAGTCACTGACTCTCAGCCTAATCTACCTCACAGGGTTGTTGTGAGGATAAAATGGAGAGAAGGATTATGTAAGCCGCCTTGGGTTCCTTGCAGGAAAAAAGGCGGGGTATAAATATAATAAATAAAATAAATAAGATAACAAACCATGGTGAACAACACACAGTTCACAGCCCAACAACAAACAATGCGTTCTCTTCATGGGTTCTTCGTGGTTAACAAGCCATGGCTCGTTAGCCCAGCTGGGTTCAGACAGCACCATAATCCACATTTCAACAACAACCCACGTTTCAATGACAACGCACACTCAACCCTTGAGTGTGGGTTGTGTAGTCTGAAGCCAGTCTCTGAGTTTGAGCACGAGGGAGGCCGGGCACCCCAACATTACATTCTTAAGCTGTCTACGGTAATTGCTCCTGCAAGCTTTAATTTATAAGCCGCTTTATTCATACCAGCACTGCCCACACAGGATATGAAATTAGGGGGCAGCTGGGATAAAATCACAGTTCAGGGATTTGAGGTGCAAATAGATATATATATATATATATATATATATATATGGCCCCTGCCACCAACACCACCCTGATGTGCCCCCCTCTGCTGCCATGCTGCCAACATTTCCCCAAGAGTTCTTTTTCTGCAAGCTAATTTGAGGAGTTGGGGGGGGGGGGATAGCTTTTCAGTTATTGCTATGGTTTGACAATTAGGAGTCACACCCCCTTGCTGATCTACTGCAAGTCACCCAGAGCTGTTCCAGAAGATCCTGATCTAACTTTTGCCCACCCCCTGTCCTAGACAACTCCAGAACAGAAAAAGAGAGAGAATACAGTCATGCCTTGGATTGAGAGCATAATTCGTTCCGGAAACGTGCTTGTAATCCAAAACACTCTTATATCAAAACGAAATCCCCCCCAAAAAAAATTTGTACAGAGATTTTTAATTTAAGCCATACTACAGCACTTGTATTGCAAGACGTTGCTTGTATATCAAGTAAAAAAAATTTAAATAAATATTTAAAAATTTGCTTCTCTTGCAAAACACTCTCAAACCAAGTTACTTGCAATTCAAGGTATTACTGTATCCTTTATTCCCCGTGCATTTATAGCTGTATTGTTTCCTAAGAAATGCAAATTTTACAGTTGCTAAACCAATGTTTTCGGATCTACTGATTCATATTCTCCTTTGAGTGGAGATGCTTAAAGCATCTGGCTCTTGGTCAAACATCATCATCGTAAGACAGCTTTCTAAAAAATAAATAAAATGGTAATGAGTAAAACAGCATAAATTCTCCCAAAGGCATCAGGGATAAAAGACCACCCCCCCCGCCTCTTCTCCTGAGGTGTTTTGGGTGTTTATTATTCTAAAATAAAGGCATAGTCTGTCTTCCCAAGCCTCTTACGCAACAGCCAAGCAACGTAAAGTTTCTCAAGTTTAGCGTCATGCTCAGATTGAAGAAAGAATAAGAGCCGTAAACTGATTGCGTTTTGCTATGAAATGATGCCACCACCACCCAGAAAAAAAAAAAAACATACCAGGGAACGGCAGAGATGCTACTGCTAAGAAAAAAACAGGAAACACGCTTCAACAACAGGAAACGATGCCCTACGATGCCCTTGCAGAGTTTCGACAATGCCCCCTTGTTGACTCTCTTTTCTTCTATTTTACAGATTCTGCAGGGCTGCTGAGGCGGGACAATCGGACTCCCTTTTGGTTGTCTGTGGTCTGCAGGCCGTTCCGTTGGAATATTGGTCACTGCCGTGAGGGATCCTGACATTACCACCACTTCTTCACCGTCCAGTTGTCCTCTGCAGGCATCACAAAGCCTGAGAGAGCTTCTGCTTCGATCTACGCTCTTCCTCGAACACATTGTCCTTCTGACTATAGATCCAATTCCATTTCCACATTGATCCTTCTAACAACTGAGATCATTTCCCCTGGAAAATGATTGACCAAAAGCTCTTAGCATTATCCCCCTCCTCCTCTCCTTCTACAATGTTCCACACATCGCACCCGGAGCCCCGGCTTGGCTTGGTCCACAACCAAGATCTCTGCTCTCAGAGCACTGGCGCAAACAACTTCAACATCATCTTGCACCATTACAACCACACAGGCCGGATGAACAACCGGAATCCTCAGGAAGACAAAATGGACGTCTTCAAGATGGTTGTGATCGCCGCCAGCTGCCTCATCATTCTGGAGAATCTCCTGGTGCTGGTGGCCATAATCCGGAAGGTGCGAGCCCGCCGGTGGGTCTACTCTTGCCTCGCCAGCATCACCCTCAGTGACCTGCTGGCCGGCGTCGCCTTCTTGGTCAACCTCTGCTTGTCGGGAAGTCGGACCTTCCAGATGTCAGTCACCATGTGGTTCCTCCGCGAGGGGATCCTTTTCGTGGCCTTGGCGGCCTCCACCTTCAGCCTCTTGGTGACTGCCATTGAGCGCTACAGCGCCATGGTCAGACCCATCGCCGAGAGCGAGGCCGTCAAGACCCTCCGCCTGAGAGCCCTCATTGTCTTTTGTTGGAGCCTGGCCATCCTGATCGGCTTGCTCCCCTTGCTGGGCTGGAACTGTCTCTGTGATGTGCCCAACTGCTCCACGCTGCTGCCCCTGTATGCCAAGAACTACATCTTCTTCTGTGTGGCCATGTTCAGTATCATCCTGTTGGGCATCGTGATCCTCTACGCATCCATCTTCCACCGGGTGCAACAGAGTGCCCGGCAAGCCTTATCTCGGAGTGGTCACAAGAGGTCGCTACGGCTACTCAAGACAGTCTTGTTGATCTTGTTCTCTTTCCTCATTTGCTGGGTCCCACTCTTTATCCTCCTGGTGATCGATGTGTTTTGGGCCAACAATATGTGGAATCTCCACAAAGTCTTTGGCTGGATCTTGACCTTGGCCGTGATCAACTCGTTCATTAACCCCATCATCTACTCCTTCGGGAGCAAGGAGGTGAGGACAGCAGTCATGGAACTTGTTTGCTGCTGCTGCATCCTGGCCGGGTTGCGAGGTCCCAGAGGCTGCCTTGCCGCTGCTGATAACCCCGCAAGCAATTCCACGGGCACAGAAAGCTCCTTGAAGTTGCGCGAGAGCTTCCGAAACTCAGTGGCGCAGATCAAGAGAGCCAGAGAACCTCTTTCCAGCAATTCAAGCATGATGAGCACAGTGCTGTCAGATCACACTTCAGTATCGCATCACACTCTGGACTAGAGTCTTGACCCCTCCTCTTCTGCACCACACTCTGCACTGGAATCTCGACTCCTCTGCACCACACTGTAGACTTGTTGTCTGGAGCTGCTAGATCTGCGTGCAGCTCCCCGTGCGGCAAAGCACTGAACTGCAGGTGGCAGCTTCTCAGTTAAGCGACTACTAGCCCTGGATTGACTGTGCCCACTCAGCCTGGCTGTTGGACCCTCCTGGACAGGAAGGTGTATTAAGGACTTCCTATTCCAGTTGAGCCTTGCTCAAGCAACACCGTCTTTCTTAGCTCTGGTTTATTCCTGTATCCTTGGTTATTTGTCATTCCTGACTTGTCCTGTTCCATAACCGGCCTCCCGCTTTGTCCTTCAGTTCGGATTTGGTCTTTGGTTCTCCTGACTTCAGGCTTGTCCCATGGTTCATAGCACCTGGCTCACCTCAAGCTGCAAACCATCAACCAGCCCTGCCAGGGCTAGAATTGTGACTCTTCTGCACCACATTCTGGACTAGAATCTTTATCTATTGGACAGGAGTTGAATCCCCAAAACTGGTCTAAAAGGATTACGTATATTACGGCAGCAACAGACGGTTCAGGGGAAGACCAGAAAACTCAGCCAAGAACAGCAGCATTCCTATTCTTGTGTATTACCTTGGAATCTCTGTGTTGTGTCATGCTGAATCTTTTTTTATTTTATTTTTTAAAAAGTAAACATATTTGAACAAGAAAGATATTCTACTTTAATTCAGGCATTCGACTGAACTGTGAAGCATACCCATGGACAGCTAACCCAGGAACAGAAGCCACGGTTTGAAATGGGCTTTCACAACCATGGTTTCTTGGGATTTATATGGTTACCGGTGTCAGGTGCAAAATAGTGGTGCAGCATTCACCTAGTAGAATCAAGGAAAAGCGTGCCTCTAAGCCAGTGTTCTCCAACCTTGGGTCCCCAGATGTTTTTGGCCTACAACTCCCAGCATGCCCCATCCACCCAAGGTTGGAGAACACTGCTCACACCAAGATTTTGTTTCCAGAATTGAGCTCACAGTCCTTCCACACAAAGATCTTCTACTGTCCCCGCACACAAAGCTATCTCCATGTCATAATTTAGAGCAGGACGGGGTTGGGGGGGGGAAAGTATTTTTTATTGTTGAAGTTTTTAAACCAAGGATGGGGAACCTCAGGCCTACAGGTCAAATCTAGCCTTCCTGGGGGCCAAATCTTATCTAGCCCTCCGGGGGGCTCCCCAATTCACAACCCCATTCCCTTCCCCTGGGCCTTTCCCCCAACACAGATCATTTGGCAGCTTCCTAGCTTTTATGTGCCCCCCCCCCCGCATTTTTAAAATGTTTAAATGCCTCTCCGAAGGCTTAATTACTGGCAGCAAGAGCTTGAAGCTAAAATATGCTGGTATTTTGGCCTCGCCCAGCCCTGGAATGTGGCCCCTGAGAGTTGATCTGAAGTTGTATTTGGGCCCTTGGGCTGGAAGAGGTTTGACACCCCGCCCCAACCTAATACTTTATGGGCCTGGATCCAAACTTGCTGATTTCCCCTCCCCTCTGCAGCTCACCGTGCCACATTCCATTGTTCCGGAGGGTCCCCTAATCCCTGCGAGCAGATCTCTCCGGGGACCACAAGCCTGGGAATCAGCAAAAATTGGCTTCCTCCTTTCCACCAGTGGGAGGATCCTGTGAATATTTTGCTCACGGGGGTCACTGAATCCAAGCCTCTATATAGAAATGTCGCCTCTGTAAGGCATCAAGAGAGAAGTGACTTAGGGTGAAATCCCATGCATACTTACCTGGGAGACCTCAGTGAGTACTGTGGGGCTTACTTTGGAGTAAACATCATTATGCAGGAAAGAGGATTGCACTCTTACGCTGCAATCCTATACCCACTTACCTGGGAGTAAACCCCACTGAACTCAATGGCACTTACTTCTAAGTAGACATGTATAGGATTACAGCATCATCATAGATTAAGGGCATGAGGCTGCAATCCTGTACACACATACCTGAAAGTTATTGAGTAGACATGCATAGGACTGCACTATTAGTATCCAATTCAACTAATGCTCTGCAAAACATAAACAAAAAAAATATCTGTATTTTATTAATATGGTTGCATTGTCACATGTATCATAGATGGTTGTGATGTTTGCACTAGTATCATGCAGTTCTTCTCACTGCTTTGGGTCACTGGTTTTATAGGGAGAATAACTGTTGGGGTATTGCAAAGCTTGGAGTAGAAATGTCTTAGTCTTCTTAGAGCTGGCTGGGAAAAGTTGAAACAAAAGTTTTGTTATGTAATGATATACGTAGAGCAATTATGAAAGTCATTCCCTTTAATATCTAATTCACGTGCTGTGTGCGGATGGCTATATAGCCAAAATAAGGGCACTGAGAAACAAAAGGGAGTTATCAGTAGAAGTACAAAAAAAAAAAAACCTTTAGAAAACAAAAACGCCCCAATGAGGGCTGGCTGGGCATGGCTAGTGGCTAGAGTGGCTGTTGAGCAGGGAGGAACACCATAGAAGAGAGGAAATGGAATAGGCTATCCTGGGGGAGGGCTTGGGTGGCTGGCACACTGATGAGGAGCATTCCACACTGCAGCACTTTGCCGCAGATCCCACGTCTGTGAAACAAATATCAACCTTGTCCCAGGTACTTCACCTGTATATTCTGAAGTCTTTCCCCCTCAACTTAATAGCGAAAGAAAGAAAAAAAATTCGATCCTCTTTTTCTTCCAATTGGGAAAAATGTGCAGTTTTAAAAGTGTACATCCAACAAGCGTGAGAATACAGATGCGGGCAAGGAATGTGCATTTCTGCAAATGTGCATTTTTAGAAGATCAGGAAATTCTGGGAAATTCTTGCCCTCCTGCCTGCATTCACATCTGGAGTTATGAATGGGACATATTTGCATGATTTAAGAAAATTAATGAAATTCTCATAGAATTATGATTATCATGCACCATGAGTGCATGCTTTTAAAAACGTGCATTTTTCCAGATCAAAAAAAGATGCACTCAAGTTCAAGAACCTAGTTTCGAGGAAGAATTCGGAGAACCGCAATGTGCTTGAACATCACGTTTGACCATCCCTACCCTGGAGAGGAGCTGCCAGTAAGAATAGACAATACTGAGCGAGGTGGGTAACATGTGAGCCATGGGCTACATGTAGCCTGTGGCCCCCAAATTAAATTTTAATTTTTTAAAAATAAAAACCTGAATCCAAAATAGGAGCACTCCACGCTGCAACATTTTGTTGCCAAATCCACTTGTAGAACCACAATGTGTATGCATGTGCACTTACGAGGAAGTAAAGGTAGAGAAAAGATGCCTCCGCACCCACACAAATGATATTGATGAGTTTAGGGATTGGAGAGGGGTTCAAAATGTGACACAAGTGCTGGGGGGGGGGGTCGCTTACCCACAGCCAAAACAGGCCGTGTCCTTGTTTTGGGCGATGCATGTTTGGGGGCAATGTATAGGTGGCCGGCCTAACTTCAACCCCCTACTCTCCCTTCTTACCATTCTTTATTGTGAATTTGGTCATGGACCAGACAGCCCTTAAAATAGAGGATGCCTCGAAACAGAGAAGGGCTTGGGCAAGATGTGGCCCTCCAGATGTTTTGACCCACAACTCCCATCATCCCTCACTTTGGGCTATGCTGGCTAGGGCTGATGGGAGTTGCCAGCCAAAATATCTGGAGGGCCACAAGTTGCCCACCCCTGAAGTAGAGGATGCCTGCATGTAGAGGACTGTCCTTTGTAAAGGAGGGCACGGGGCCACGCTACTGATCCAGCAGGGCTCTCCTCCTTGTGTCTGTATTGCTTTAGCAAGCCCTGGTCAGAGTCTGGGATTTGACAAAAAGGATGTTAGTATCCTTTAGTGATCCAGGTAGACCAGTGGATGTCTCGTTTATGGAAACACTGTTGGGAGATGGTTTCATCAGACAGAATGTCTGGAATGAAAGAAGCCGTCAGAGTTGGGTTGTGCTCCAGTTATATATCTGTAAATAAAGCAAATGTTACAGAAAAACACACCGAATCTCCAATGATTATCTCCTCTGCAAAAGAGATCAAACTTGGGTATTACTGCCCCAGAAAACCTCTTATGGGTTGGGATAGTGGGAAGAAGATAATCATGTCATTGAATTTCTAAAAGTGGTAAAAACTAGACATGATTTGTAGAAAGAGCCTTTTTTGTTGACATTTTTGTTTTCACAGGTTTGATCGTTCTTCAAAGCAGGGTTGGGGAACCTCTTTTGGTCAAGGGCGCATTCCCTCAGGCATAATCTTTCAGGGACCACATGACAGCGGTGGGCAGGATCCAAAAGTGGGCCGACCCATCCCCCTTTTCTCTTTCTCTGTCTCTTTTTCTGCAACCCCTTTTGTCTCCCTCCCTCCCTCTGACACTCCCTCCCCTCTATTCTCTCTGACACCACCTTCTTTCCTTGGCAACCTCTTTTCTCTTTCTCTGTCTGACACAACTTCTTTTGCTCTTTCTGCTACCCCCCCTCTTGACACTCCCTCCGATCTGACACCACCTTTTCTCTTTCACTGACATCTCCTTTTCTCTGACATCTTTCCCATCTCTCTTGCTGACACCCCTTTCTCTCTCTGACACTCCCTTCTATGTGTCTGACACTGACCTCTCTCACTTGCTTTAACATCTCATTTTCTCTCTCTGCCACACCCTCTGCCTTCCCATTATCTCTCTCTCTCTCTGACACTCTTTATCTGGAATGCCCAGTGAGCTGCCACTTAAGGGGCAGCGGTTTCCGTAATTATAGCCAAGGGCCACAGGTTGTGCACCCTTGCTCTAAAAGAGCAACCACAAACTCTTACAAATGTCCTCTACATAGAGGTGGGGCAGGAAAGATTTCGTTCCACTTAAATCAAAAAAAGTGTAGATGCCATGTTATCATGGCGCTCTCTGTATTGCAGACTTGCATCACTTTTGCCTGTGTAAAGCAGACCATTTATCACTGTGCTGAAAAGCTGTTGAGAAGATCGGAAGAGGAGGAGAATATGTAGCACTTCATGGTATAGGGGTCGAGTAGCTTCTTGGGGTGCTCAGTCGCAGCCGGTCATCATGTCCCACATGCAGCAGCAGCAAAGCGCAGTGCAACAGCCTTGTATGCAGGCAGCCAGGGTTGATACTTCCCTTCTCCGATCCTCCACAACATACACTGTATGTGTAGGTCGAGGTCCATAGCCTGAAGTAGCAGAATGCGGTGGGTATGGTGGGCAACCTGATTGTTGGGTGCCTGGTGGTAATGAGGCACTTGGGGTGGTGCCAGGTGGAGGGCAAGTGGTGGCCATGTAGGATTCCCAACAACTACACAGAAGCCCGTTCTCTTTGCTGGCTGGCTGGCTCCCTCCTGCTGCTGCTACGGATGGACAGAAAAACTTTTATTGAACGGACAAACTGCTTCCTGTCAAACGTGCTGTAGAACTTGGAGCGGTGATGGAAGCAGCAGCAAGGGGAGAAGCAGTGGGAAGGCCCACATCAAGCTGGGGAAGAAAGGTACAAAATGGCTGCTGAATAAATCAACGGACAACCGACCCGAGGCAGAGCAATGTGCTATCAGTGTGGAAAAGGATTTCACTTGGAATATCAGAAGCTGCTTTATACCATCAGAACCGCTGGGCCATCCTAGCTCAGTACTGCTCACAAGGAGAGGCTGCAGCTCTTCTAGGTCTCAGATAGAAGTCTTTCCCCAGCCCTGCCTTGAAATGCCGGGGATTGAACCCAAGACATTCTACATGCAAAGCAGGTGCTCAGCCACTGGGCTATGGTCCTTTCCCTAAACATAAAATGAGGACCCCAGTCCTCATGGTCCTGAATAAAGGGCTGATAGAAAAAGGAACACAGGAAGCTCCCTTGCACCAAGTCAAACCATTGGTTCATCTAGCTCAGTGTTGCCTGCACAAGGGGTGATGAACCTCCATCAGCCTGAGGGCTGAATTCAATTTTGGAGCAGCTCTTTGGGGCAGAATTCCAGTGGTGGGCGGGGCCAAAGCAGAAGGGCTGGGGTCAAAATACAAAAATACCAGTTTAGCTTAAAGCTCTTACTGCCAGTAACCAAGAGTTACGAGAAGCATTTCAACCTTATAGAAAACTGCACAAAAGCTGGAAAACACGAAGCAAAAGCTGGGAAAACACCAAGCCATCAATGGTCAGGGGAAAGGGCGTGGTCATTTGAGAGCTCGGGACGGCAGAATTGGGACACCAGGAGGGCTGGATTTGGTCCTTGGACCTGAGGTTCCCAATCCCCCTGGTTCAGGGTGCAGCCTGGTTTTGAATGTTACTTCTCATTTATCATTGCTTTTATTATGGCTTTATTACATTTTAAGTTTCACCGTGCACCACGTTGGGAGGGTTTGCCATTAAAAGGTGGCTTATCCGCCTTTAAAATCAATCAGTAAATATACCCTCTTTGGAACGGTCACTCACCTTGAGAGTCATAGAGGTGTTGAGGGAAAAGACAAGAGCCCCATATCCCAAAGCAGACTGTCACTCTAACAGATCCAAAACTAGGAAAGGGAGGGAACCAAGTTCAGGGAACATGGTCCCCAATCTCTGGTCCTCTCTGGCCAGGACTGACCAGGGTGGTGCTATAGCCAACTGGTCCTTCCTAAGCTATCCTTTTGTGACATCATCACTCCTCCAGGAGGAGGCCTATCCCAGGAGAAAGGAAAGTTCCCTTAAAAGGACTAACCAGTTAGTCCCCATCCCATCGTCCAATTGGAAAACTGCTTTTGGGGTGGGCAGACCTCAGGCTTGAGGGATCTTTTTTTTTTTTTTTTTTACTAGAACCCCACTAACTGCAGCCAAGTGCAAAATTTATTTATTTATTTTATTTATGAATCACCCATCTGGCCAGACATCCGGCCACTCTGGGCGATGTACAATCCAATAAAATACAAGTGGGGGAGAAAACACACACACACACACACACACAGTATAAAACAAATTAAAAATAGTACAAAACTTAAAAATCCTAACCCACCCCATATTCCCGCCTGAAAAGCCACGTTTTTAATGCACGGCGGAAGCTAATCAAGGAAGGGGCATGGCGGAGGTCACTGGGGAGAGTTCCATAAATTGGGGGCTGCCACAGAAAAGGCCCTCCTCCTAGTCCCCACCAGCCTGGTTTCTCTGGCTGATGGGACAGGGAGAAGGCCGTCCGTGGCAGATCTTGTTGAGCGGCCTAGTTGATGTTGCTGGAGGCGCCCCTTGAACTATACTGGACCGGAGCCGTATATGGTTTTAAAGGTCAACACCAACACCTTGAATTCGGCTCGGCAAACAACTGGTGAAAATGACTCCAGTCTGACTACAATTCCCATCACCACCAAACACAAACACATCTGGAGGGTACCAGGTTGGGAAAGGCTGCCCTAGAGTCTCTGTCTCTTACACAGAGCATCACAGTCCTTATTGGTACATTTTCCAGGGATAGGGACTCGGACTCGACTCGTGAGTCGGACTGAGTCCCCCCTCTGACTCGACTCGGACTCGAGTCCCAATATTTTTAATGGGACTCGAGACTCAACTCGGGACTCGAGACCAAGGACTCTTCAACATCCCTGCTTGATGCCACCTGCAGGTGCTGCCTGGACCCAGTTGCAGTAACAATCCAAGTTTATTTTTTAAAATCCCTTCCCTAAAATGCAACCTTTCAGACATTTTGGGTTTGGCTGCCTCTGCCTGCCTGTCTGGGGTTCCCAGCCTCCTCTGCCTGCCTGGTCTCTTCTTCACCCGTTTCACAGTTTGAATTGTCCAAGACAAAGGCCTCTGCCTGCCTGCTTTGGGGTTCCCTGCCTCCTCTGCCTGCCTGGTTATTTTGGGTTTGTCTGCCTGGTCTGTTCTTGCCAAAATCAGTTGCAGAGTTTTGAAATAAAAAGGCACACTTGTGCCTAGAATTTATTTAAGCCACACATATGAAGTAGCCTTATTTTGTTGGGGAAAACCCCCATTGATTTTAATAGGGACTCGTGGAGTCAGCTTTGGGAGTGACTCGGGACTCGTGAGTCACCATTTTGGACCAAGGACTTGGACTCAAGACTCGGGTCGTGACTCGAGACCAAGGACTTTTCAACATCCCTGACATTTTCAGGCTAAAAATTGAACTGGTTTTCCACTCTTACTTTTCCAAAACAAAGTTTAACCATAGACACACCAAGTATAGAGCAATGCTACTCTGAACACATGGAGCAGGGATGTTGAACCTCTTTCAGCTGAAGGGGGCATGGCCATCTGAGGAACCCCAGAGGGCAGGATTGGGACCCCAGCTGGGCCAAATATGGCCTGCATAGCTGCGCTTCAACCACAGAGACTCAAGGCCAATGTTTTCTTTTTCAATTTTTAGCGGACATTTAGGCAGCGCTGTACATTGTTTTTATCTCTATGGTCTTCCACATATCTCTGTAGGCAGCAGAGGTACAAGCAACATCACTGGAGGCTAGGACCTCGGTGGAATGGACTTCATTTCCCAGCCTGCTTTGTGGGCACTGTTGGCAACCTTGCTCTGGCTATCATCTCCTGGGCCAAAATGCTCAGGGTGATCTTGAGATGGAAAATGAAATCAGGGAGGCATCCAAATGAGGAAGTATTGTAATAATGCCCTAAATGACTGTGCCACAGAATAGTTGGTCATGGAACTAACCAGAGGGGAGAAGGCCTTAGACTTAATCCTAAGTGGTGCCACCCAGAACCTAGTGTGAGATGTTATTATCGAACCAACTGGAAACAGTGACCACAGTACTATCAAATTTAACTTACATTTATGTGGAAAATTGCCAAGGAAGTCCAATGCAATAGCATTTGACTTCAAAAGAGGAAACTTCTCTAAAATAAGGGAACGTGTAAAAAGGAAGCTGAAAGTGGAAGTCAAGAGGGTTAAAGCGCTCCAACATGCTTGGAGGTTTCTCAAAACCACAATAACAGAAGCTCACCTAGAATATATACCGCAGGAAAAGAAAGATAGCACCACACCTAATAGGTCACCAGCATAGTTAACAAGCAATGTCAAGGAATGAACACTAAGGCTCAGGCTCTATTTCCCAGCGTGCCTTGCAGGCTCCTTTGTCAGTCTCGCACGGGCTGAGGTCACAGCTTTATAGTAAAAATAATTACATAAAATCTGATTCATGTGAAAATTTAAAAATATAGTGTGTGTGTATGGGAGGAGGTTAATATAAGCTTCTGGGCCTACTACAACCCCTTTTCCCCATCAGCCATTGCGAGTAGGAGGCTAAAGAAAGCGAAGCTTTTGCGTCCTTTCGTCCCCTTTCAAACACTGCAGGCGACCCCCACTCCCAAAAATCTTCATATCCCAGCACGCCTTGCGCGCGAAAAACTTCAAGAAATAGCTGAGGAACTAAAGGCGGACTCGATTTCCCATTGTGGATTCCATTTCCCAGCCTGCTTTGCGTGCTGGAAAACTGCTTGCTGTCCGTTTTCCCATCGTGCCTTGCGCGCTCCCTTCCCTCTTTGAGGTAATTATTATTATTATAACAGTCAGCACGTTGAAAGAGCCAAGAAACGATAGGAGGGGAGAGACTCCATTTCCCAGCGTGCCTTGCGCGCTCGCTCTCTGAGCCAAAAGCACTCTGGGAAGAGGCAGAAACCCATCTAGGGAAGGCAGTTGGCTCCGTTCCCCAGCATGCCTTGCGCACCTCAGCCTAAGAGTGAAAGGTGCCTAATGGGATGAGAAAGACACGCATCCGGGGAAAAGGCGTCCCCTGCTCGTGCGCCTCTCTCTTGAGGGGGAAAGCGCACCGCCAAGAGAGGAGACGGCTGTATCAATTTCCCGCCGTGCCTTGCGCCCGACAGCAGTAATGGGGTGGTGGGCAGGAGAGAGGAGACAAGCGTCCGACTCCGTTTTCCCAGCGTGTCTTGCGCGGCCGCTCTTCCCTCGTGAGGCGGCGGACTCCATTTCCCGGCGTCCTTGCGCGCGTGCGCTCTCTCTGAGGGGAAAGCGCGTTGACGAGGGGGGCGGCGCTTGGAACCAGCTCCCGGCCTGCCTTGGGCGCGGCGGCAGTTATGGGGCGCCGGACTCCGTTTTCCCGGCGTGCCTTGCGCGCGCGCTGTGGCTGAGGTGAATCTTCTGAGGCGGACCTGACCAGCGACCGCCGCCTCTTCTTCTTCTTGGTCTTTCTCCCTTTCGCCGCCGTCATGCTGGAAGAGGCCGGCGAGGAGGTGCTGGGCTCGGTGCTGCTGAAGGCCTCGTGCCTGCCGCTGAGTTTCCTGCTGGTGCTGCCCGCCGTCCTGCTCCTGCTGCTCGGCCCGCCGCCGGCCTCGGCCGCCCACGAGTTCACCGTCTACCGCATGCAGCAGTACGAGCTCGGGGGTCAGCCCTACGGTCAGTCAGACGGCCAGAGAGCGGCGCCTGAGGGGAGAAAAGGGAGCGAGGGGGCCTGCTGGGGAGGCCCTCGCCAAGAGCCCCCGCTTTAATGAGGGGGCGGGGTGTGAGAAAGGGCGAACATTGAAATAAATGAACTCGTATTTTTGTTGCGGTGGAAGAGATCGTGGGTGTGCCCGTGTGGGGTGGGGAAGTTGAGGAGACCATGTGCATGATTATATTAGCAGCTTCATTCTAATATCGTCACTCCCAGTAATCGCTCTTTTGGGGGAGGGGCGATTGTGTGGGGATGTTGAAGAGACCATGTGTGTGATACAGTGTGTGTGAAACAGCGTGTATGTGATGCAATGCAACATTTTTTATACTACAGTGACATAGCAGAAATATTAAGGGTGCAATCCTATGCATGTTTAGACAGGAAAAAAAGTCCTACAATTCCCAGCATTCCTCAGCTACCATAGCTGGCTGGGGAGTGCTGGGAATTGTAGGACTTTCCCCCCCTGTCCCAAACATGCATAGGATTGTGCCCTAAAGCATTAAGCAAAATGTTTTGGCTTCCACCTTCTTAAGCTGACCCTTTTGATTCACATCAGAGTGGCTGAAGGGGGCGGGAGTGGGAGCCCAGGCACTTTGCTTTAAGATTTTAATATTTCTGTTGTGATTGTCACTTTATATGGTCGAAGTGGTTAACTGCACCCTTCTGGGATCCAGAACAAACTTGTTTGAAGTAATGTTTGATGCTTTGAAAACAGTCTATATATGTTATGTTATTGTGGGGAGATGGAATGGAATAACCTGCAAGAGAGTGTACTCGGCAGCATAATAAAGAATGTAATATTAAATACTCTTGTCAGCCTCCCATGTATACTGTAATAGTATAGTGTTAATGCTATATTGGAAAACTTTATAGCATTACATAATGCTGTGCATGCAATATGAAATAGTATCAGTCTCTCTTACTGTTTCCCCCCCTAACAGGGGGATGGGATTCACACAGGAACATTAATATAGTTTATTTATTTAATTTTTTATTCATCCTGTTCCAATGGGCCGGAGTAATTTGTATTTACAGTGCGTTAGGAAGAAATCTTATAGCCCAATTCTGTGCATGTTTATTAGAAAGTAAACCTGAACGTGCCTTACTTTTTGGCAAATCTAGATGACATTGCAGCCTCCCTTGTACAGGAGCTGTCAGGCAGGGTTGGAATGTCTACTTGCTATGCCAGCTCTCCTGTTCTGAGAGATGTTTGTGGCAATGGAGAACAGGAGAGTGTTGAAGTATTATACTGTATAGGAAACGCTCCAGATATTTCTCTGTCTCATATCCTTTTTGGGGGATGAGGGGTTGACCTGTGGGCCAAGTATGGGGGTGGGAGAACTTCCATTGCTCCCACACATCCGTTGTGCTGGGAGCAGTGCGAGGCTAGCTGTCCTGTTGACCTCCCCAACCCCCACCACTCAGCACCTCCAGATTTCATCCTTTGCTATATATACCGGTACATCTTTGGGCATAGTTGGGCTCTACTTGCTCTGATGAATTCAGCTCGTACCTAACTGGCCAGGAGTATCTAGAACCCCTCTTTGTATTCCTCACTATTTGCAACTCTCTTGCCCTATGAGAGGCAGCAATCAAGTGTTTTTTGTGTCTGTTTTTACAGTCTGTATGCTCAGGTAGCCGCTCAACTTTAATTCCCAAGCAGCATCTGTAGCCTCCTGGCTCATGCATGGCCACCTCCTCTGCTCTCTAGTGCTTCGAATCATGCACTGTCCAGACTACTTGTAGAGTGCTTCCTGGGACTGCCATAAATCAAGGCAGGTTCCTGGCAGGCTTGGTAGGTTTATTGAGCTAAGAACACCAATCTCAGAAGTGAGTGCCAGGTTTGTAGAGCTGAAGCTGCTGTGTGAGGATCTGCAAGGAGGATTTTGCAGAGGATGGGAGTGACCCTTGGAGATAGGCAATGGCGGGCAGGGTTTATTGTGTGCCTTTGAATGGTTCCAAGTGATCTTATGAAACCTCCCTGTACTGAGTCAGGCCATTGGCCCATCTAGCACAGTATTGGCTAATTTGACTAGCAGTTGCTGTCTGGGGTTTGGGGCATAAGTCTTTCCCAGCTCTGTTCCCTTTAAACGAGAGATGCCAGGATTCAGCCTGGTGCTTTAGGCATGCAAATCATTTGCTACTACCACCCTCCATTGTCAAAAAGAGCTGGGAAAAATTCTGGAGGAAACTTTGCAGAAAAATTCTGCAACTGCAGAATCATCAAGCATATCTAGAAATCTGTCGCTTTTCTCATTCTTAAGAACATGTCCCCAAAAGTTAGTATCCTGCACATACTTATTTTACCGTACTGCCTGCCTGATATACTTGGGTTATGTTAATTATGACCTGAAAGAAAACCAACAACTCCTCCCAATTTACAGAGCAGATTCATACTCCACAAGTGAAAGTTGAATATCTATTTGTTAGCCTGGCTTTTCAGTAAAAAAAAAAAAAAGTTTTTAAAAAATGGTGCATTTTTTAAAGCAACACACAAAAATGAGAACTGTGTAAGATGCACTTGGCAAAGGTAGTGTAGTTATTAAAGTGGTTTAAAATAAAACTCATAAGGCAATTAAAACTGCACCTGCATCAACATTAACCAAGTAACTGGCAGTTAGCCAGGGAAGGCTTTCTGGTATTAAAAAGCTACACAGAGTTGTAGCTTTAAGCCGTAACTCCTCATTGGAGAGTGTGTTGCTATTATGGTGTTACACAGCATGGGCAAGGATCGTTGGCAATTCCTGGGGCAAGCCGCACTGAGGGTGGTGCATGGCATTCCCAGGCTATGGGTTCTGCCAACATTTTTCTTTTGGTAAGGTCAACCTGCACATATTGGTTAAGCCCATTCAGAGTTGAGGCAGGAGTTTTTTAAAAAAAAATCACTGAATGTTTCTGTTCATCCCAACCCTTGCTAGTTGAGATATTCAGAGTCAATTACTGTACAAAGTCCTACTTTGCAAATCAATCCTAAAGGCTCAGGGATTTGTTATACCAATTAAGCAGTTAGCAAGGTTCCACAAGGGTGAAAGTTCTCTTGTAGAACATATCTGGGGTAAAGACATAACTGCTCACTAGGCTTCTTCCTCTGCTCTTGACAGGCACCCGAAATGCCGTGTTAAACACAGAGGCACGCACAGTGGAGGCGGATGTGCTGAGCCGCCGCTGTGTAATGATGCGGCTGATGGACTTCTCCTATGAGCAGTACCAGAAGGCTCTTCGCCAGTCAGCCGGTGCTGTGGTGATCATCCTGCCTCAGAGCATGTCATCAGTGCCTCAGGATGTCATCCGGGTAAGCATCCTTTTGAGATTAGCAGTCTGATAACTGTGTGTGTGTGTTTGTGGGCGCGCCAGCAGGGTTCTAGGCAGGAGTTTGGTATCGTGTGGGTCTCCTGATTCCCTACTGGCCTGCTCGGTTGCTGTGCTCATCAGGAAATTCCCTCCTTGTTGTACCCAAGATTTCAGGGGTTTGGTCCATCATGGCTTGGAAAAGGGCCTTCAGTGTCACAGCGTCCACTCTCTTCCCTACCACTACAAATTAGGCAGGCGCCAACCCTTCTGGTTTTTTGGTGCCTACTCAAAACATAATTTTTCCAATAGGCATTCCCAAGAAGGTAATCTTGTCCTCTGTACATTGCTTAGAAATTTCTTTTAAGATAAGTGATCCATAAAATTGTTAAATAAATAAGGAGACCCAACTGAGCCAGGCTAGAGTGAACTGATTCCAGACCCTTGAATAGTTCCCAGGATGATTTTATTTATCCATTTTCACTTTTCATTACCTGCTCTCCTCAGAGGGGCTTATCAGCTCAGAATTATAAAAGCCATAATTAAAAAAAAAAAAATCACAATAGAACAAATCACAGCAGAGCACAATAAAACACCACCATTAAAACACTTCTAGATCTAGACAGTGAAATGGCTAAACAGCCTGAGTGGGAGGATTTCACCTGGCACTGAAAAGAAAGTGGATTTCAATGAGCAAACCTCTCCAGGGAGGAACATCACAAGGTGGGAAAGCACAACCGAGAAAGCTCTGTCTCTGGTCACTGTCTCTACTTCAGAAGACAGAAGGACCCAGAGCAACACCTCTGAGGCTGTTCTCAATATGGGCAGGTTCATGTGGGAAAAGGCTGTTCTTCAATCCTCTGCAGTGTTTAGAAGTTCCTTGGCAGACAGGTTTATGTTGAAAATGTTCACTGAGGGTATAATGTTTGAAAACTACTGGCTTAGAAGGGACTGCTCCTACTATTAGTTTCCTGGTGGACATGATCTGGCTAGCCTAGCCACTGATGTCAGATTGGTACCTGGCCAGCAATAGCTTGGAGGTAAATTAGAGGGAGAGATTGTGGTGGCTGGTGGGGCGGAAACCTAGGGGTCACCAGAGCTTCCATTACTCTGCTCCTTCCTACTAGCTCCATATTAAAAATGCTAAAGAATGAATTTTCCTTAACAGGAATTGCAACAACAGGAAACAGCTCAGAAAGCTGAGCTGCGGAGAGATCTCTCCAATCTGATCAGTGATACGATATTTCTTTTTTAATTAATTAATTTATTATATTTATACCCCACCTTTTTTCCTGCAAGGAACCCAACGTGGCTTACATAATCCTCCACCTCTCTATTTTATCCTCACAACAACCCTGTGAGGTAGGTTAGGCTGAGAGTCAGTGACTGGCCCAAAGTCACCCAGTGAGCTTCATGGCCGAGCGGGGACTAGAACCCGGATCTCCTTAGTCCCAGTCCAACACTGTAACCACTACGCCAAACACAGCAATTTGAGCTTCCCACTTTAAAGCAAGAGGCAACAGGGATTTAATGCTAGATACTTATAGTTTGCTTATAGTTAGTGCATAGACAGCAGAAACACTTTGTCTACCTGCAATTCTCTTCTCTCTCTGTGAGGCAGAGAATCAGTTGGGATAATAAACATTCTTGTAAATGCAGAACTCAGGAAATCGCAGGAAGTTGAGCGAGAAAGAAATACTCCTTTTCATGTCCACAGAGCAAACCATCCCTAAGAGATAGAGAGGGGCACACGCCCAGTCACCAATATTCAATTCAAAGAAGGCAAATGCTATTTTGGCCTGCATTAATAGAAGTATAGCTTCCAAATCGCGTGAAGTGATAATTCCCCTCTACTCAGCACTGGTTAGGCCTCATCTTGAGTACTGCGTCCAGTTCTGGGCACCACACCTTAAGAAGGACGTAGACAAACTGGTGAGGGTTCAGAGGCGGGCAACAAGGATGATAAAGGGACTGGAAACACGGCCCTATGAGGAGAGACTGAAAGAACTGGGCATGTTTAGCCTTCAGAAGAGGAGACTGAGGGGAGATATGATAGCACTCTTCCAGTACTTGAAGGGTTGTCACAAAGAGGAGGGCCAGGATCTCTTCTCGATCATCCCAGTTTGCAGGACACGGAATAATGGGCTCAAGTTACAGCAGTGCTTCTCAAATAGTGGGGCGGGCCCCCCTGGGGGGGCGCGAGGCTCCGTAAAGGGGGGCTCGCCTGATTGGCCAAACCCGCCCATGTGACTTTTAGACCCTTTAAATCTTTTCTGCTACAGTTAATAAAGCTATTCTTTGTTGTAAATTGATCCACATTTCTTTCTTTTTTATTCTCTTATACGTTAATAAGGATACAGTGTTATGCAGAGGTGTACTTATAACAATTTTATAGACAAATGATACTATTTACAGTCACGCGGGGGGCGCGAAATTTTTTCTTCTTCCTAGGGGGGGCATGACAGAAAATAATTGAGAAGCACTGAGTTACAGAAACCCAGATTCCACCTAAACATCAGGAAAAATTTCCTGACTGTCAGAGCAATAAGACAATGGAATCAACTACCTAGGGAGGTGGTGGGCTCTCCCAGTCTGGAGGCATTCCAGGTGCTGCTGGACGGCCATCTGTCAAGGATGCTTTGACCTGGATTCCTGCACTGAGCAGGGGGTTGGACTCGATGGCCTTGTAGGCCCCTTCCAACTCTACTTTTCTGTGATTCTATGATTAAACCTTCCCACCCAGCTGCTTCCTCCACCTAATTTTGCACCCCTCCCCCCATGCACAGACTAAAACAAGAGAAAAAACTCAATTGGCTATAATGAAGCTACATTTTTTCTTTAGCCCCTGGGTGGGGTGGGGAAGAGGCTGGGTGTGGGAGGTTTAATCCTTCCTACCCGTGTGCGGTGGTCCTGATCCAGACTGGGCCCCAGACATTTATACTAAAGTTAAAAAAAAAAGAGAAAGATTAGGTGCAATTTAGCCCTCACATATGGAAACCACACACACAGATCACTATTAAGCCTTTCCAGCATTGTTCCAGCCAGCTCCAGTCCACTGCTGCCCAGCTGCCCAATCCCCCCCCCCCCCAAAGCCCACGGAAGCATTTTTTCCTTGATGAAGCCTCAGCAGCAGCAAGAAATGAAAAAGTAGCCCTGTTCCGTTGCTCCACGCAGGCAAGGCCTGCCTCTTCCACTTACAATGCAAACACGATTGGCTATTGGCACCCAGCATTAACACCCATTTTCAGAATGCAAACTGGGTCCTGTGCAACCACGGACGAGCCAGATCCTGACCATTTTTGGCAGCAAGGCAAGAGCAGCCCTCCAGGACACCTTGCTTCTCAGCCAACTTCAGTAATGAATGCATGCAGAGCGGCACAGCATGGGAACCCGGCGTGTATGCTCAGTATTAGGCCAGGAAGCCATGGAGCTCCAAGGCCAACTAGAAGAAGGGGACCAGCCAGGTAAGTGTGGCAGTAGATCTGCCACACTTGCTAGTGGTTAAAGATATTTGATTGGGGAAGGGGGTTGGCGCCCCCTCCCTGTCCGTGCTATAGCACCACCCCTGGGAGAGAAGAGAAGCACAGCTGTTCCCATCTGCTCTGCTGACAAACCAGCTCCTTTTGGCTCCTTCTCCCTGAGCTGTTTCCATCCCTGCTGGTCATTATTTTTAACTTTTAAGAACTGGTGCCTGATTGCTTCCCCACCCCCCTTCTTCATCCATTTTTACTTTTGTGTCATGCCTTTTTCAACTGCAAGCCTGTGGGCAGGGGCTGCCTTAGTGTTTATTGATTCTATGTAAGGTGCTCTGGGAGCCTTTACGGTTGAAGAGCAGGGTAAAAAAAATACTTTAAAATTAATAAAGAATAGTACTGGACAGTCCAGCAGCAATTTACTGCTGTTCTCCTGGGGGATGCTTGGAAGAAAAAGTAAGGAAGGTAGAACTGGTTCTTTCTTTCTTGAAGAAATAGCTGTGTAGTAGCAGTAGTAATCCTTACATTCATATTGTGCTTCAGTGCATTAATGCTTCATGTACATTATTTCAGACTTCCTTTCAACTTCTGTAAGTTAAGCCAGTATTATGGCTCCCCCATATTGCAGCTGCTACCGGGCTTGATAGAGGTTGAGACCCCCAGGGATGTCTTAACCCTGTGAGCCTAGTAGAGCTAAACTCACTCTCTTAGCCAGCGTGCCATATTTTCAAATGCAGCATCTTTCATCTCTCACTGCGAGCAAAAAATGGTATAACTACTGCTTGTCAGCCTGACAGCCAAAACAAAGAGAAAAAACAGTAGTTCTGGGGAGGACTCTTAGCTCAGTGGTAGAGCAGACGCTTTGCATGCAAAAGAGCCATGGTTTAATCCTGGGCAATGGGCATCTCTAGGTATGGATGGGAAAGACTCCTTTCTGAAACCTTGGAGAGCTGGGTAAATGATCAGGCAGCTTCCTGTTTCTAGTTTAAAACCTGTTTGAGGGTGAGTGACTGTAGCTCAGTGGTAGGACACTTGCTTTGCTTGCAGAAGAGCTAAGGTTTAATCCAGTATCAAAAGATCTCGCCAGGTCTGGGAAAGACCTCTTCTTTGCCTGAAACTTTGGAGAGTTGGTGCCAGTCGTTGTTAAATTTGTGCCCCACTTTCCCACAAGAACTGGGGCCCAATACAGTTCAAAATGTATAAAAACAGGCAGTAGCGACTTAGATGGACCAGAGGTCTAACCCAGTAGAAGGCTGCCCTACTGTTCAGCTCCCACCAAAGTGGATGTAGAAGCATTACCAAAGTATTGCATTCCTGAAGGTTAATGTAAGAGTAAACTTCAATTATTCTGTAAAGGTAGGTATGGACCCCCTGTGTGTGGTGGTGGTGGTGTTATCAAATCTGACTGTCTGTTTAGCTTGTCTCTATCCTTCCTCCTCAGCAATTCATGGAGATCGAGCCAGAAATGCTGGCCATGGAAACCATTGTGCCAGTCTACTTTGCCGAGGAAGACGAAGAGCTCCTCTCCATCTATGAGCAAACGCAGGCAGCTTCTGCATCGCAAGGCTCAGCATCGGCTGCTGAAGGTAGGCCTCTTTTAAAACACTGCAAATCAGTGCGGGGCACCTCCATGGACTGCCTCCTTCCACAGGGACCTCCCTGACCTTTGAGATCATCTTCCAAGGACCTTTTCGGCGGTGGCGGCAGCTCATATTTGGAACACCCTCCCCAAACAGCTTGAGCAGGTCCCTTCATTAGTGGCATCAGGGAGGGGCCATAGCTCAAGGACAGAGCACCCGCTCTGCATGCGGAAGATCCCAGATTCACTCCCTGGCATCTCCAGTTAAAAGGATCAGGCAAGCAACTAGGTGATGGAAAAGACCCTTCCCTGCCTGAGGCTGCGATCCTATGGCCACTTGCCTGGGACTTCTGAGTAATCTTGTATAGGATTGCACTGTTAGATCCCGGCAACCTGCTGCCAAACAGAATAGTAGACAATTTTGGGCTAAACGGGCAAACGGTTTAACCTGGCATAAGATATCTTCCTATATTCCTGTTTAGGCGCTGCTAAGGCATTTGCCAAGGCCTTTAAGTGACTGTTTTCCTGGTTTATTGTTTTAGTGCTTCTTGGTTTTATTACCTACTGTTTTATTGAGTGCTGTTGCTCTTTGTTTTTATAGTTGATTTTTTTTAAAAAAAATTGGTTTACATTTTCATGGATACTTTTGTAGAAAAACAACTCATTCAATAAACCAGAGGGTTTCATTCTCTAAACCTTTGTGTGACATTCCTGTTACAGTATTTTTCCATGTATAAGACTATATTTTTTCCTAAAATCGTTAGACTAAAAATTGAGGCTCGTCTTATACACGGAAGTAAGCCGAGGAGAGAACCGCGTGGTTACGAAACTGCCCAGTGGGGGGCGTCTTATAGACGGAAAAATACGGTATATTGTTTATATCTTTAAATACCTTAAAGCTGAAAAGGTCATGTGTAACTGGATAGAAAAAGTCTGTCCAAAGTATATAATATAAAGGCTCAAATTCATGTCTGTCTTTTATATGGAAGGCAATTTGAAAAGTTTCGGGTTTGTAATGATCAGCTCTCTTTGCATTCCTATACAAGTGTACTGAATGCATAAGATGAAGACCAAGTGTTGCTAGGTACAGCCTGATGTTTGTATGCCTCTTGGTCACTGAGTATGTAGGTGCCAAGCCTCTGTAACAGAAACACCCACCTACCTAGCAGTGTTTCCCTTTCCCAATTCATTTCTCCCCATCTGTTCACCTGAAGACAATTCTTTACTTGCCACATCATTGTTTACAAGTCTGGTTTTTTCCTTTTAAGTATATGCATTTTTAAAAAAATACAATACCAAAGACCAGAGCAGCCAGTTCAAACAAAAAACCCAATAAGTTAACATTACGTTAACATCAAGAGACGTTGTCTTAGCAACCAAATTGTTCTTAACAGTGATCAGAAACACTGATTTGCTGTCCATAATTCTAACCATTCATTAGCTGAGTTAACAGGCAAATAATTAAACTAGAGAGTTGGTGGAATTGCCAGCTATCTTATCCACTGTTTGAGTTTCTTTCAAATGATCCGACATTAACACTCGTATGTGTACAAACTGCAGGGCTGAAAAAGCTAACTGCCTGCTTCTTTTTTTATTTTTAATATCCCTGTTTTCTTTCTAGTTCTGTTGCACACTGCAACGGCCAATGGCTTCCAAATGGTGACCAGTGGGGCTCAGAGCAAAGCAGTCAGTGACTGGCTCATCACAAGTGTGGAGGTGAGTTTGAAAGCACTTCCTGTCATGGTTATTCTTAGGCACAGACAATCTGCCTAATGTAGATCTGCAAACCCGGTGAGAGCTAGACCCTATTAGCCAGGGCTCCAGGGCTGAGGAGGTGCTTGATTTGGGTTTCTACACCAAGGCCACAGTCTCCCAGAGTCTGTTCTTATTTATGTATTTATTATATTTATACCCCGCCTTTTTTCCTGCAAGGAACCCAAGGCGGCTTACATAGTCCTCCTCCTCTCCATTTTATCCTCACAACAACCCTGTGAGGTAGGTTAGGCTGAGAGTCAGTGACTGGCCCAAAGTCAGCCAGTGAGTTTCATGCCCGAGTGGGGACTAGAACCCGGATCTCCCGAGTCCCCGGTCCAGCACTCTCACCACTACATCACACTGGCTCTCTGTTCTTCACTACTATTCCCAAGCTGGACTCCTATTCTGCTTTCCTTTTCTTTATTAATGGATTATTTATATAGCACCATCAGTGTGTGTTGGCACTTTTACAGAGTACAAGAGGAGCTTACAATCTAAACTTTGACTCAGGGGAGGCGAGGGAGGAAGGGGGAGAGAAGTGGAGGTAGGGATAAACTGGGAAGGCATGTACGATGATTTAAGTTACATGCGCTTAGGCTTGGTTACAGGTTTGCTTGCTGCAGGGCATGGAAACGGGGGCTGTGTCAAAGGCTTCATGGAAAAGGTGCGTTTTGAGGAGAAGTAAGAAGGGAGGCATCACACGGGTTCTAGTAAGCAGTTCCATGCATGAGAGGCTGCAAGAAATAACGGGCAGAGTCTTGATGGAGCAGGAGATCTTTGAACAGCTGAGGGTGGTGGAGTTGCAGGAGCGAAGGTCATGACCAAGCATTCATAGGGATGTAAGAGCAGAGAGATAAAGAAACCAGTGTAAATGTTTTCAACAGTGTAAATTTTAAAATATTTATATATTGCTTTTCTGGGAATTTCAAAGCAATTTACAGTAACAAAAAGACAGTTTAATGAGGAGGGCTGTCTTGTGTTGATTTGGCTTAGATGTTACAGCAGCAGAAGTGGCCTTAGTTTAAACATTTCATTCCCCTTGCTAGGGACGGTTGACTGGTCTGGGAGGAGAGGACCTACCTACTATTGTAGTAGTAGCTCACTACGATTCTTTTGGAGTTGCCCCGGTGAGTATCCCATGTTGGCAAGTGTCCCATGTCTTGGCATCTTCTGTATGGTGCAGGTTGGTTCACTTACTTGAACTGCCTGGAATGTTATACTAGACTATTCCTTAAATTTGGGCACGTTTTGAGTGGAGCATGCTTTGTTCTCAGTGGTCTGTAATCTGATTCATATAGTTTAATCCAGAGCTCAAGAGAGACTCACATCATTAAAGCTAAAGGAAATTGCCTGAGTCAACAGTCTTCATACTTTGCCTTGTTGCTTTCTCTTTCCCCGGTTTTTCTCCTTACCAGTTTTTTAGTTACTCAAGGCAACCCTCCCACACACACCAGCACCCACCCACCCCTAAATTGTAGTGGTCCTGTTGGTGCAACCGTCTCGGGCCAAGACCCAGTCCAGTGATGGGCTCCAGCCGACTGGTTGAGGACTAGTGGCTTAATAGTGGCTTAACAAAGGGTGGGCAGAATGTAGATTGGGATCTACTAGTTGATCTTGGTGTGACTTGCAATAGATTGGCAAGGGTTTGACTCTAGCAAGAACTAAAAGTGCCCCCCACCCTCACTTAGATTCCTCTATGAAGAAAGTTTGGGGGGAAACCAGGTGTGAATCTCTTCTGCTTGAAAAGAATGTGAGCTCAGTTCTGGTACTGAACTAGTCGTTAATTATAAGTATACAAAGGCCCTCCCCACCCCAGCCACCATTTTGCATCTGGTGTTGGTTGGTGGACCTTGAGGTTCTTGTAAAAAAAACAACCAAGTAGATCTGCCAAGCTTGAAGTCTGCCCACCCCTGGCCTAAGCTATCTTCAAGGTCCCTTCCATTGCAGTGAACTTACAGGGTCAGACCGCTGGTCCTTCTAATTAGAGCTAGTTAGATGCTTTGGGGAAGCTCGCAAACAGAGCATGAAGGCAGGAGTCCTCCCATACTGTTCATCCACAGCATCTGGTGTTCTTTGGCAGGCTGCCTCTGATTCTGTTCCTGCCTATCATGTTTGACAGCCATCCTCTATTTAATTTAAGGAATCCATTTTTCTTTTTAAAATAAAAGCCATGGATATTTGTAGCTATTGCACCTCCATGTGACAAAGATTCTGATTTCCTGCTGCCTGTTCATTTGATGTATGAGGATGGCGTGGCTTGCTTTACAGCGATCTCTTTTTCCTGTCCTCCACATTTCCTGTACTGCTGGGTCTCAAAATCCATCCCCGTTACCCTTAACACTGGACTTCCTTCCTTCCCAGTGGCTCTCCCATGGTGCTGACTCCAACGGCAGCGGGGTCTCTGTGCTCTTGGAACTGGCCAGGCTGTTCTCTCGCCTCTACACCTACAAACGGACCCATGCTGGGTAAGAAAGACGTGGTGGGAGGCAGTTTCTCTTCTGGGAGGCCTTTTACTGAAAATGGGTGTGCCTTGACAAATCTCAGTTTAACCATCCTCTCTATTCCCTGCGTTCAAATGATACAGGTATAATCTTCTGTTCTTTGCATCTGGAGGTGGCAAGTTTAATTATCAAGGGACCAAGCGGTGGTTGGAAGACAACTTGGATCACACAGGTGTGACAGGTTTATTGTATTTCCACATATGTTTGGTGATTCTAGGGCAGGTGCTGGCCTTGCTTATGTGGTGACCAGGAGGAAAGAAAAAGGTGGTAGGTGGGTGGCTGCGAATCTGTACTGAGGGAGTAAGACTGTTTCCTGATGTGTAGATGTGTGGCAGGGTAGCCCTGAATAAACAGCTAGTTAATGAGCTAATGTAATGTAATGTAAAGCGAAAAGCACGTCAAATGAATCCTTTACAAGACCATCTTCCATCTGGTAACCTGTGTCCTCAGTGTGGGAAGCTGTGTGGATCTAGAATTGGCCTCCACAGTCACTTACGGACCCATCGCTAGAGTACACAATTTTTCTTTAGAATTTCCTCCTTTTAAAATTTCCTTTTTGTAAATTTTTATCCTGGAAGACAATCGTACTCGGTCACGAGTGATCGCCTGATGATGATGATGACTTAATGTAACTAGCCCTGTTCTTATTTATTTATTTATTTATTATATTTGTTAATCGCCCATCTGGCCGGTCACCCGGTTCTTAGCTGGCAACCATGGGTTTTTTCATGCTGTATAAGCAAGAGCGTGCAGAGAAGGTTCCTCTTGCACGGCCCTTTGTAGTCTCCAGGCTCACAATAATTTCATAGCCCTGGCTCTGTTTTATTTCAGATTCCAGTTTGCTGCAGGACAATGTGGCATTTGTCCTCTGCCTGGACACTCTGGGGAGAGGGAACAGCCTTCACCTGCACGTCTCAAAGCCTCCAAAGGAGGGGACCCTGCAGCACGCTTTTCTGAGGGAGTTGGAACAGGTAAGCAAGGGGACCGGTGTTTGTCAAGGCAGTGGCAGCAGCAGTTGAGCTCACAAATGCAGATAATGTACCCTGGCGTAGCTTCCTGCCCTGGCTAAAGAGAACTCCCCTTCCTGGGAGAAATGAGGCAGATGTCCTTATAACCAGCATGTTCCTTAAAGCGGTGGAAGAATGAGCAATAGCTCCATCTGCTGGCAGTTTTTTTTAATTTCCATAGATTTCATAGGTAGAGTTGGAAGGAGCCTACAAGGCTATCGAGTCCAACCCCCTACTCAATGCAGGAAACTAGAGGAGGGGTCTCCCATGCATCCAAGTAATAACCAGGCTTGACCCTGCTTAGCTTTCCACGCCCAAACAAGCTGAGCCGCGTAAGCCACAGGCCTGTATATTTTATTTATTTAATACATTTTATACCGCCCAATAGCCGAAGCTCTCTGGGCGGTTTACAACAGTTAAACCATAAAATACAATATAATATAACTATAAATTTAAAACCATATATTAAAACAAACAGCAAGGCTAGCAGCAGTTCAAATTACAGCAACAGTTAAAAACTACCAGATAAAAATGATCATTAAAGTTAAAAAAATAACCATAGACTGCTATTAAGGGGACTTCAGAACAGTTAAACTGACACTTGGATGCCATAGGGCAGCCCTCCCCAGCCTGGTGCCTTCCAGGTGTGGTGGGCTACAACACCCATCATCCCCAGCCATTAAATATCCAGTTCTTTTGCACCAACATTCAGTTTTCCAGTGCGTCATTGTTCTTCCTATTTCTACAGTCTGCAAGCCCTGTTTGTATATAACCAAAACAGTACCAGCCACACAAAAGAGGGAGGTATCAGCAGGCTTGGGGGAACCCCAAGGTGTACAGTAGTATAAAAAAAACCTGAGAGTGCGTGGAACTCCGCAAAAAGAGTCCTGTGAGGACTGAGCAGCCATGGAATACTGATTGACAGTTGAAAGGAAAAAGCCCCTGAAAATTGGATGGAAGTGGGAATGGAACAGGGTGACTGGGATCCTGAATGGCAGCGCTCCACATTGCAACGTTTTGTTGCAGGTCCCACTTGCTTTTTTTAAGTAACTTCCAGCCATTTTACAACATATGCAAGGTGGCTTGTGAAAATGACAGTAGTACAAAATATATATAAAAGTGAGAGCCCTGACTCCTGACTCATCAATTTATCTCCTGTTAAGCCAGAAAGCTGAAAATTGGCATGGTTGTTGCTTATGGATCACTAATAAAACTATGTTGTGAAAACCTTTCTTTGAAAACCCTTAAGGGGTGAAAAGGAGGGTTTGAATTACCCAGAGTACCGCGTAGAAAGTAATCAGTATTTTATAATCTGTTCGAAGATGGGTCCTTCAGCTAGTCTAAAAATAAAATCAGAACAAAATCAGGAACAATTAAATAGAAGCAATGAAGAGTCTTGTGGCACTCTAAAGATGGACAATTATATTATGGCATAAGCTTTAGTGGACTACAGTCCACTTCATCAAATGCAAGGTGCACTTGCACCTGATGAAGTGGGCTGTAGTCCACAAAAAGCTTATGCCATAATAAAATTTGTTTGTCTTTAAGGCGCCACAAGACTCTTCATTGTTTTTATTGCAACAGACTAACATGGCTGCCCCTTCAGAAATTAAAACACAGTTTTAATATATCAAGATTCTAGGGGGGGAAAGCCCACTTCCATAGCATTGTCTTCACTGCCCTCCTAAAACAGCAGGTGGCAAGAGGGCCAGGCATGCTTCTTTAAGAAGGCTGTTCTACATCCTGAGTTCCACAGTCAAAGAGACTCTCTCCTGGTTATCCACCCATATGGTAGTGGGACCTGAAGGAGGGCCTTTGTAATGGAACAAAGGTCCTGAACAGGCTCATATAAGCCAGGAGATGCCAAATGCAGCCCCTGTGAAGCTGCTCTGGAAGAACCTGGAGATGAGTTGCTTAATGACTTATTTCATAGATTTCATAGATCATAGAGTTGGAAGGAGCCTACAAAGCTATTGAGTCCAACCCCCTGCTCAATGCAGGAAACTAGAGGAGGGGTCTCCCATCCAAGTAATAACCAGGCCTGACCCTGCTTAGCTTTCCACACTCAGACAAGCTGAGCCAGCATAAGCCACAGGTTTGTAATTACAGTAACTCTTTTGTTTTGGTTGCATACCCCCAGGTGGTTGCCAGCCAGTTCCCGGATGTGAGGTTCTCCATGGTGCACAAGAAAATCAACCTGGCAGAAGACATGCTGGCCTGGGAGCATGAGCGCTTTGCCATCCGGCGCTTGCCTGCCTTCACAGTTTCCCACCTTGAGAGCCACCGAGACGGCCTGCGCAACAGCATCATGGACGTGAGGTCAGCTGCTGGGTGAGGAGGCTGCGATAAGGGGTTAGGTAACTGGTTAAGAGCAGGAAGCAGAGGGTAGGAATAAATGGTAAATTCTCCCATTAGAAGGATGTAAACAGTGGGCTCCCATAGGGATCTGTTTTGGGACCAATGCTTTTCAACTTATTAATAAATGATCTGGAATCACGAGTGAGCAGTGAAGTGGCCAGGTTTGCTGATAACACCAATTATTTCGGGTGCTGAAAACAAAAAGGGTTGTGAGGAGCTCCAAAAGGATCTCCAAACTGGGAGAATGGGCATCAAAATGGCAAATGCGGATCAAGGTAAGCAAGTGCAAAGTGATGCATGTTGGGGCGAAAAATCCCAACTTCAGATATAATCTGATGGGATCTGAGCTAGCGGTGACTGACCAAGAAGAGATCTTGGGGTGTGGTGGACAGCTTGATGAAAATGTTGACCCGGTGTGCGGCTGCTGTGAAAAAGGCAACTCCATGTTAGGCATTAGGAAAGGAATTGAAAATAAAACTGCCAAGATCATACTGCCCTTGTACAAATCTATAGTGTAGCAGCACTTAGAATACTGTGTACAGTTCTGGTCACCACCGGGCATTGTAGAGTGGGAAAAAGTGCAGAGAAGGGCAACTCATATGATCAAGGGGCTGCAGCAACTCCCCTATGAGGAAAGGTTACGCAGCTGGAACTGTTTAGCTTAGAAAAAAGGTGAGTAACATGATACATGATAGAGGTGTCCAAATTATGCCTGGTGTGAAGAAAGTGAGCAGGGAGACATTTTTCTCCCCCTCTCATAATACTAGAACCCAGTGGGGTCATCCCATGTAGCTGATTGATGGGAAATTCAGAACCGATAAAAGGAAGTACTTCTTCATACAGAACATAGTTAAACTATGGAATTCACTTTCACAAGAGGTAGTGATGGCCACCAATTTGGAGGGCTTGAAAAGTGGATTAGACAAATTCCTGTAGAAGAAGGCTATCAATGGCTACTAGTCCTGATTGGCTATATGCTTCCTGCAGTATCAGAGGCAGTGTGCCTATATACTCTAGTTGCTGGGGAACATGGGTGGGAAGGTGCCGTTGCACTCATGTCCTGCTTGTTGGGATCCCGTGGGCAGCTGGCTGGCACTGTGAACAGAATGCTGGACTAGGTGCACCCCTTGGTCTGATCCAGCAGGGCTCTACTTATGTTCTTACATTAGGTGCTGGAAGTGGCAGGGAGAGCTTTCTGCTGTTGTTCTGCTTCCATGTTCTGGCTGAGAAACACTCTTTGCTCTTGAGCATTAGAAAATGAAGCTCTTGGACTACTCGTTCTCTAAGAGATGTCTTTCACCTCCCCAAAGATCTGGTCTGGTCTGGGGCAAGGGGGATGCAAAAGAACAGGCAAGCCAAATCAGACCAAAGGCCCAAGCAGCCCAGCATCCTGTTTTCAACAGGGGCTGGCTAAAATGCCACTGGGAAGCTTGCAAGCCTGAGCATAAAGGCAGCAGCTCCCCCCTGTTCTTGATCCAGTCCTCAGAGGTAGACTGCCTTTCTGTGTGGAGGTGCCATTTAGCCATCGATAGACCTGTCCCTAGGCTGGCCAGATATGAAAGAGGGCTGGGCTCCTGCACCTTTAATACTTAAGCAGAAGAGGGGATTTGTCATGCAGCTACCCCCGCTGAAATTCCCTCTTCTACTCCTGGGGTGGGCAGATTTTAGGCTGCAGAATCTACTTTGTTTTCACTAGAACCCCCAGGGTCTGACAGCCAAAGTCAGGTGCAAATATTGTTTCAAGCAGGCAGATATAGAATTGCAAAACAAGGTGCTTTGAGCACATCCTCAGCTGGGGAATTTGTTTTCAGGACCAGAGCTGGAGCTTGTGCACAGATCCTTTCACGTCCCAGTCCTGCCTTCTGCGAGCCCCGCCCCTGTTGTCCTCAATTATACAAGTGCAGGAGCTCTGTCCTCTTTTGCATTAACCACTCCTGCCTGCCCCCATGATTTTTTCCTAATTCCTTAGCAAGAATGTAAGAGTTGCCTTGCTGGTTCAGGCCCAAAGCTCATCTAGTCCTGCATGCTGCTTCCTGCAGTGGCTAATCAGATGCCTCTGGGAACCCACAGGTGGGGCATGAGGCAACAGCCCTTCCCTGGGGTCCAGGCACCAGCATCTGGTACTCAAAGGTACACTGCCTCTGACTATGGAGGTTGCATTTCGCTAATAGGCTGTAGGCAGACAAATTCATGGAAGATGGGGTCTGATATGTTTTTAAAAGACACACGCCTACACTGATTGCTGTTGCCACAATCTCATGACAGTGAATTTCACAAGTTCTGACTGGGAGGGGAGGCTACATGGCTAGATGCACATAGATCTGGCAGTGGCAGAGGCTTGTCTGTCTCTCCTTCCCTCTCTTCCCCCCCCCCCCCCCCACGCCCTGGCAAGAGGGCAGTGCAGCAGTGGGTGGGGTGGACACTGTAATGAAGCATTTAATATGAAAACCTTGGCATTTTTCTCTTCATGTGAATTCTTCATGTGGGAGCTGCTGCATACTGATGCCTTGTCAGGTAAAAATGAAGTAGTAGTAAAGTCACTGTGGGAGGACTGTGGCCTGTCAAATAACATGCAAACTTGGCCT
>JAHFWL010000375.1:0-66737 GCA_021292165.1 Shinisaurus crocodilurus | reverse complement strand
AGGCCAAGTTTGCATGTTATTTTGACAGGCCACAGTCCTCCCACAGTGACTTTACTACTACTTCATTTTTACCTGACAAGGCATCAGTATGCAGCAGCTCCCACATGAAGAATTCACATGAAGAGAAAAATGCCAAGGTTTTCATATTAAATGCTTCATTACAGTGTCCACCCCACCCACTGCTGCACTGCCTCTTGCCAGGGGCGTGGGGGGGGGGGGGGAAGAGAGGGAAGGAGAGACAGACAAGCTCTGCACTGCCAGATCTATGTGCATCTAGCCATGTAGCCTCCCCTCCCAGTCAGAACTTGTGAAATTCACTGTCATGAGATGTGGCAACAGCAATCAGTGTAGGCGTGTGTCTTTTAAAAAATATCAGACCCATCTTCCATGAATTTGTCTGCCTACAGCCTATTAGCTAAATGCAACCTCCATAGTCAGAGGCAGTGTACCTTTGAGTACCAGATGCTGGTGCCTGGACCCCAGGGAAGGGCTGTTGCCTTCATGCCCCACCTGTGGGTTTCCCAGAGGCATCTGATTAGCCACTGCAGGAAGCAGCATGCAGGACTAGATGAGCTTTGGGCCTGAACCAGCAAGGCAACTCTTACATTCTTGCTAAGGAATTAGGAAAAAATCATGGGGGCAGGCAGGAGTGGTTAAATGCAAAAGAGGACAGAGCTCCTGCACTTGTAATAGTTGAGGACAACAGGGGCGGGCTCGCAGAAGGCAGACTGGGACGTGAAAGGATCTGTGCACAAGCTCCAGCTCTGGTCCTGAAAACAAATTCCCCAGCTGAGGATGTGCTCAGAGGCACCTTGTTTTGCAATTCTATATCTGCCTGCTTGAAACAATATTTTGCACCTGACTTTGGCTGTCAGACCTGGGGGTTCTAGTGAAAAACAAAGTAGATTCTGCAAGCCTAAAATCTGCCCACCCCAGAGTAGAAGAGGGAATTTCAGCGGGGGTAGCTTGCATGACAAATCCCCTCTTCTGCTTAAGTATTAAAGGTGCAGGAGCCCAGCCCTCTTTCATATCTGGCCAGCCTAGGGACAGGTCTATCGATGGCTAAATGGCACCTCCACACAGAAAGGCAGTCTACCTCTGAGGACTGGATCAAGAACAGGGGGGAGCTGCTGCCTTTATGCTCAGGCTTGCAAGCTTCCCAGTGGCATTTTAGCCAGCCCCTGTTGAAAACAGGATGCTGGGCTGCTTGGGCCTTTGGTCTGATTTGGCTTGCCTGTTCTTTTGCATCCCCCTTGCCCCAGACCAGACCAGATCTTTGGGGAGGTGAAAGACATCTCTTAGAGAACGAGTAGTCCAAGAGCTTCATTTTCTAATGCTCAAGAGCAAAGAGTGTTTCTCAGCCAGAACATGGAAGCAGAACAACAGCAGAAAGCTCTCCCTGCCACTTCCAGCACCTAATGTAAGAACATAAGTAGAGCCCTGCTGGATCAGACCAAGGGTGCACCTAGTCCAGCATTCTGTTCACAGTGGCCAGCCAGCTGCCCACGGGATCCCACAAGCAGGACATGAGTGCAACGGCACCTTCCCACCCATGTTCCCCAGCAACTAGAGTATATAGGCACACTGCCTCTGATACTGCAGGAAGCATATAGCCAATCAGGACTAGTAGCCATTGATAGCCTTCTTCTACAGGAATTTGTCTAATCCACTTTTCAAGCCCTCCAAATTGGTGGCCATCACTACCTCTTGTGAAAGTGAATTCCATAGTTTAACTATGTTCTGTATGAAGAAGTACTTCCTTTTATCGGTTCTGAATTTCCCATCAATCAACTACATGGGATGACCCCACTGGGTTCTAGTATTATGAGAGGGGGAGAAAAATGTCTCCCTGCTCACTTTCTTCACACCAGGCATAATTTTGGACACCTCTATCATGTATCATGTTACTCACCTTTTTTCTAAGCTAAACAGTTCCAGCTGCTGTAACCTTTCCTCATAGGGGAGTTGCTGCAGCCCCTTGATCATATGAGTTGCCCTTCTCTGCACTTTTTCCAACTCTACAATGCCCAGTGGTGACCAGAACTGTACACAGTATTCTAAGTGCTGCTACACTATAGATTTGTACAAGGGCAGTATGATCTTGGCAGTTTTATTTTCAATTCCTTTCCTAATGCCTAACATGGAGTTTGCCTTTTTCACAGCAGCCGCACACCGGGTCAACATTTTCATCAAGCTGTCCACCACAACCCCAAGATCTCTTTCTTGGTCAGTCACCGCTAGCTCAGATCCCATCAGATTATATCTGAAGTTGGGATTTTTCGCCCCAACATGCATCACTTTGCACTTGCTTACCTTGATCCGCATTTGCCATTTTGATGCCCATTCTCCCAGTTTGGAGATCCTTTTGGAGCTCCTCACAACCCCTTTTTGTTTTCAGCACCCGAAATAATTTGGTGTTATCAGCAAACCTGGCCACTTCACTGCTCACTCGTGATTCCAGATCATTTATTAATAAGTTGAAAAGCATTGGTCCCAAAACAGATCCCTATGGGAGCCCACTGTTTACATCCTTCTAATGGGAGAATTTACCATTTATTCCTACCCTCTGCTTCCTGCTCTTAACCAGTTACCTAAGCCCTTATCGCAGCCTCCTCACCCAGCAGCTGACCTCACGTCCATGATGCTGTTGCGCAGGCCGTCTCGGTGGCTCTCAAGGTGGGAAACTGTGAAGGCAGGCAAGCGCCGGATGGCAAAGCGCTCATGCTCCCAGGCCAGCATGTCTTCTGCCAGGTTGATTTTCTTGTGCACCATGGAGAACCTCACATCCGGGAACTGGCTGGCAACCACCTGGGGGTATGCAACCAAAACAAAAGTTACTGTAATTACAAACCTGTGGCTTATGCTGGCTCAGCTTGACTGAGTGTGGAAAGCTAAGCAGGGTCAGGCCTGGTTATTACTTGGATGGGAGACCCCTCCTCTAGTTTCCTGCATTGAGCAGGGGGTTGGACTCGATAGCTTTGTAGGCTCCTTCCAACCCTATGATCTATGAAATCTATGAAATAAGTCATTAAGCAACTCATCTCCAGGTTCTTCCAGAGCAGCTTCACAGGGGCTGTATTTGGCATCTCCTGGCTTATATGAGCCTGTTCAGGACCTTTGTTCCATTACAAAGGCCCTCCTTCAGGTCCCACTACCATATGGGTGGATAACCAGGAGAGAGTCTCTTTGACTGTGGAACTCAGGATGTAGAACAGCCTTCTTAAAGAAGCATGCCTGGCCCTCTTGCCACCTGCTGTTTTAGGAGGGCAGTGAAGACAATGCTATGGAAGTGGGCTTTCCCCCCCTAGAATCTTGATATATTAAAACTGTGTTTTAATTTCTGAAGGGGCAGCCATGTTAGTCTGTTGCAGTAAAAACAATGAAGAGTCTTGTGGCGCCTTAAAGACAAATTTTATTATGGCATAAGCTTTTTGTGGACTCCAGCCCACTTCATCAGGTGCAAGTGCACCTTGCATTTGATGAAGTGGACTGTAGTCCACTAAAGCTTATGCCATGATATAATTGTCCATCTTTAGAGTGCCACAAGACTCTTCATTGCTTCTATTTAATTGTTCCTGATTTTGTTCTTGATTTTATTTTTAGACTAGCTGAAGGACCCATTCTTCGAACATATTAAAATATTGATTACTTTCTACGCGGTACTCTGGGTAATTCAAACCCTCCTTTTCACCCCCTTAAGGGTTTTTCAAAGAAAGTTTTCACAACATAGTTTTTATTAGTGATCCATAAGCAACAACCATGCCAATTTTCAGCTTTCTGGCTTAACGGGAAACAGGAGATAAATTGATGAGTCAGTGAGTCAGGGCTCTCACTTTTATATATATTTTGTACTACTGTCATTTTCGCAAGCCACCTTGCATATGTTGTAAAATGGCTGGAAGTTACTTAAAAAAAGCAAGTGGGACCTGCAACAAAACGTTGCAATGTGGAGCGCTGCCATTCAGGATCCCAGTCACCCTGTTCCATTCCCACTTCCATCCAATTTTCAGGGCTTTTTCCTTTCAACTGTCAATCAGTATTCCATGGCTGCTCAGTCCTCACAGGACTCTTTTTGCGGGGTTCCACGCACTCTCAGGTTTTTTTTTATACTACTGTACACCTTGGGGTTCCCCCAAGCCTGCTGATACCTCCCTCTTTTGTGTGGCTGGTACTGTTTTGGTTATATACAAAACAGGGCTTGCAGACTGTAGAAATAGGAAGAACAATGACGCACTGGAAAACTGAATGTTGGTGCAAAAGAACTGGGATATTTAAATGGCTGGGGATGATGGGTGTTGTAGCCCACCACACCTGGAAGGCACCAGGCTGGGGAGGGCTGCCCTACGGCATCCAAGTGTCAGTTTAACTGTTCTGAAGTCCCCTTAATAGCAGTCTATGGTTATTTTTTTTAACTTTAATGATCATTTTTATCTGGTAGTTTTTAACTGTTGCTGTAATTTGAACTGCTGCTAGCCTTGCTGTTTGTTTTAATATATGGTTTTAAATTTTATAGTTATATTATATTGTATTTTATGGTTTTAACTGTTGTAAACCGCCCAGAGAGCTTCAGCTATTGGGCGGTATAAAAATGTATTAAATAAATAAAATATACAGGCCTGTGGCTTACGCTGGCTCAGCTTGTTTGGGCGTGGAAAGCTAAGCAGGGTCAAGCCTGGTTATTACTTGGATGCATGGGAGACCCCTCCTCTAGTTTCCTGCATTGAGTAGGGGGTTGGACTCGATAGCCTTGTAGGCTCCTTCCAACTCTACCTATGAAATCTATGAAATTAAAAAAAACTGCCAGCAGATGGAGCTATTGCTCATTCTTCCACCGCTTTAAGGAACATGCTGGTTATAAGGACATCTGCCTCATTTCTCCCAGGAAGGGGAGTTCTCTTTAGCCAGGGCAGGAAGCTACGCCAGGGTACATTATCTGCATTAGTGAGCTCAACTGCTGCTGCCACTGCCTTGACAAACACCGGTCCCCTTGCTTACCTGTTCCAACTCCCTCAGAAAAGCGTGCTGCAGGGTCCCCTCCTTTGGAGGCTTTGAGACGTGCAGGTGAAGGCTGTTCCCTCTCCCCAGAGTGTCCAGGCAGAGGACAAATGCCACATTGTCCTGCAGCAAACTGGAATCTGAAATAAAACAGAGCCAGGGCTATGAAATTATTGTGAGCCTGGAGACTACAAAGGGCCGTGCAAGAGGAACCTTCTCTGCACGCTCTTGCTTATACAGCATGAAAAAACCCATGGTTGCCAGCTAAGAACCGGGTGACCGGCCAGATGGGCGATTAACAAATATAATAAATAAATAAATAAATAAATAAGAACAGGGCTAGTTACATTAAGTCATCATCATCATCATCATCATCAGGCGATCACTCGTGACCGAGTACGATTGTCTTCCAGGATAAAAATTTACAAAAAGGAAATTTTAAAAGGAGGAAATTCTAAAGAAAAATTGTGTACTCTAGCGATGGGTCCGTAAGTGACTGTGGAGGCCAATTCTAGATCCACACAGCTTCCCACACTGAGGACACAGGTTACCAGATGGAAGATGGTCTTGTAAAGGATTCATTTGACGTGCTTTTCGCTTTACATTACATTACATTAGCTCATTAACTAGCTGTTTATTCAGGGCTACCCTGCCACACATCTACACATCAGGAAACAGTCTTACTCCCTCAGTACAGATTCGCAGCCACCCACCTACCACCTTTTCTTTCCTCCTGGTCACCACATAACCAAGGCCAGCACCTGCCCTAGAATCACCAAACATATGTGGAAATACAATAAACCTGTCACACCTGTGTGATCCAAGTTGTCTTCCAACCACCGCTTGGTCCCTTGATAATTAAACTTGCCACCTCCAGATGCAAAGAACAGAAGATTATACCTGTATCATTTGAACGCAGGGAATAGAGAGGATGGTTAAACTGAGATTTGTCAAGGCACACCCATTTTCAGTAAAAGGCCTCCCAGAAGAGAAACTGCCTCCCACCACGTCTTTCTTACCCAGCATGGGTCCGTTTGTAGGTGTAGAGGCGAGAGAGAACAGCCTGGCCAGTTCCAAGAGCACAGAGACCCCGCTGCCGTTGGAGTCAGCACCATGGGAGAGCCACTGGGAAGGAAGGAAGTCCAGTGTTAAGGGTAACGGGGATGGATTTTGAGACCCAGCAGTACAGGAAATGTGGAGGACAGGAAAAAGAGATCGCTGTAAAGCAAGCCACGCCATCCTCATACATCAAATGAACAGGCAGCAGGAAATCAGAATCTTTGTCACATGGAGGTGCAATAGCTACAAATATCCATGGCTTTTATTTTAAAAAGAAAAATGGATTCCTTAAATTAAATAGAGGATGGCTGTCAAACATGATAGGCAGGAACAGAATCAGAGGCAGCCTGCCAAAGAACACCAGATGCTGTGGATGAACAGTATGGGAGGACTCCTGCCTTCATGCTCTGTTTGCGAGCTTCCCCAAAGCATCTAACTAGCTCTAATTAGAAGGACCAGCGGTCTGACCCTGTAAGTTCACTGCAATGGAAGGGACCTTGAAGATAGCTTAGGCCAGGGGTGGGCAGACTTCAAGCTTGGCAGATCTACTTGGTTGTTTTTTTTACAAGAACCTCAAGGTCCACCAACCAACACCAGATGCAAAATGGTGGCTGGGGTGGGGAGGGCCTTTGTATACTTATAATTAACGACTAGTTCAGTACCAGAACTGAGCTCACATTCTTTTCAAGCAGAAGAGATTCACACCTGGTTTCCCCCCAAACTTTCTTCATAGAGGAATCTAAGTGAGGGTGGGGGGCACTTTTAGTTCTTGCTAGAGTCAAACCCTTGCCAATCTATTGCAAGTCACACCAAGATCAACTAGTAGATCCCAATCTACATTCTGCCCACCCTTTGTTAAGCCACTATTAAGCCACTAGTCCTCAACCAGTCGACTGGAGCCCATCACTGGACTGGGTCTTGGCCCGAGACGGTTGCACCAACAGGACCACTACAATTTTAGGGGGTGGGTGGGTGCTGGTGTGTGTGGGAGGGTTGCCTTGAGTAACTAAAAAACTGGTAAGGAGAAAAACCGGGGAAAGAGAAAGCAACAAGGCAAAGTATGAAGACTGTTGACTCAGGCAATTTCCTTTAGCTTTAATGATGTGAGTCTCTCTTGAGCTCTGGATTAAACTATATGAATCAGATTACAGACCACTGAGAACAAAGCATGCTCCACTCAAAACGTGCCCAAATTTAAGGAATAGTCTAGTATAACATTCCAGGCAGTTCAAGTAAGTGAACCAACCTGCACCATACAGAAGATGCCAAGACATGGGACACTTGCCAACATGGGATACTCACCGGGGCAACTCCAAAAGAATCGTAGTGAGCTACTACTACAATAGTAGGTAGGTCCTCTCCTCCCAGACCAGTCAACCGTCCCTAGCAAGGGGAATGAAATGTTTAAACTAAGGCCACTTCTGCTGCTGTAACATCTAAGCCAAATCAACACAAGACAGCCCTCCTCATTAAACTGTCTTTTTGTTACTGAAAATTGCTTTGAAATTCCCAGAAAAGCAATATATATTTTAAAATTTACACTGTTGAAAACATTTACACTGGTTTCTTTATCTCTCTGCTCTTACATCCCTATGAATGCTTGGTCATGACCTTCGCTCCTGCAACTCCACCACCCTCAGCTGTTCAAAGATCTCCTGCTCCATCAAGACTCTGCCCTTTATTTCTTGCAGCCTCTCATGCATGGAACTGCTTACTAGAACCCGTGTGATGCCTCCCTTCTTACTTCTCCTCAAAATGCACCTTTTCCATGAAGCCTTTGACACAGCCCCCGTTTCCATGCCCTGCAGCAAGCAAACCTGTAACCAAGCCTAAGCGCATGTAACTTAAATCATCGTACATGCCTTCCCAGTTTATCCCTACCTCCACTTCTCTCCCCCTTCCTCCCTCGCCTCCCCTGAGTCAAAGTTTAGATTGTAAGCTCCTCTTGTACTCTGTAAAAGTGCCAACACACACTGATGGTGCTATATAAATAATCAATTAATAAAGAAAAGGAAAGCAGAATAGGAGTCCAGCTTGGGAATAGTAGTGAAGAACAGAGAGCCAGTGTGATGTAGTGGTGAGAGTGCTGGACCGGGGACTCGGGAGATCCGGGTTCTAGTCCCCACTCGGGCATGAAACTCACTGGCTGACTTTGGGCCAGTCACTGACTCTCAGCCTAACCTACCTCACAGGGTTGTTGTGAGGATAAAATGGAGAGGAGGAGGACTATGTAAGCCGCCTTGGGTTCCTTGCAGGAAAAAAGGCGGGGTATAAATATAATAAATACATAAATAAGAACAGACTCTGGGAGACTGTGGCCTTGGTGTAGAAACCCAAATCAAGCACCTCCTCAGCCCTGGAGCCCTGGCTAATAGGGTCTAGCTCTCATCGGGTTTGCAGATCTACATTAGGCAGATTGTCTGTGCCTAAGAATAACCATGACAGGAAGTGCTTTCAAACTCACCTCCACACTTGTGATGAGCCAGTCACTGACTGCTTTGCTCTGAGCCCCACTGGTCACCATTTGGAAGCCATTGGCCGTTGCAGTGTGCAACAGAACTAGAAAGAAAACAGGGATATTAAAAATAAAAAAAGAAGCAGGCAGTTAGCTTTTTCAGCCCTGCAGTTTGTACACATACGAGTGTTAATGTCGGATCATTTGAAAGAAACTCAAACAGTGGATAAGATAGCTGGCAATTCCACCAACTCTCTAGTTTAATTATTTGCCTGTTAACTCAGCTAATGAATGGTTAGAATTATGGACAGCAAATCAGTGTTTCTGATCACTGTTAAGAACAAATTGGTTGCTAAGACAACGTCTCTTGATGTTAACGTAATGTTAACTTATTGGTTTTTTTGTTTGAACTGGCTGCTCTGGTCTTTGGTATTGTATTTTTTTAAAAATGCATATACTTAAAAGGAAAAAACCAGACTTTTAAACAATGATGTGGCAAGTAAAGAATTGTCTTCAGGTGAACAGATGGGGAGAAATGAATTGGGAAAGGGAAACACTGCTAGGTAGGTGGGTGTTTCTGTTACAGAGGCTTGGCACCTACATACTCAGTGACCAAGAGGCATACAAACATCAGGCTGTACCTAGCAACACTTGGTCTTCATCTTATGCATTCAGTACACTTGTATAGGAATGCAAAGAGAGCTGATCATTACAAACCCGAAACTTTTCAAATTGCCTCCCATATAAAAGACAGACATGAATTTGAGCCTTTATATTATATACTTTGGACAGACTTTTTCTATCCAGTTACACATGACCTTTTCAGCTTTAAGATATTTAAAGATATACACAATATACCGTATTTTTCCGTCTATAAGACCCCCCCCCCCCCTGGGCAGTTTCGCAACCGCGCGGTTCTCTCCTTGGCTTACTTCCGTGTATAAGACGACCCTCAATTTTTAGTTTAACGATTTTAGGAAAAAATATAGTCTTATACATGGAAAAATACTGTAACAGGAATGTCACACAAAGGTTTAGAGAATGAAACCCTCTGGTTTATTGAATGAGTTGTTTTTCTACAAAAGTATCCATGAAAATGTAAACCAATTTTTTTAAAAAAATCAATTATAAAAACAAAGAGCAACAGCACTCAATAAAACAGCAGGTAATAAAACCAAGAAGCACTAAAACAATAAACCAGGAAAACAGTCACTTAAAAGCCTTGGCAAATGCCTTAGCAGCGCCTAAACAGGAATATAGGAAGATATCTTATGCCAGGTTAAACCGTTTGCCCGTTTAGCCCAAAATTGTCTACTATTCTGTTTGGCAGCAGGTTGCCGGGATCTAACAGTGCAATCCTATACAAGATTACTCAGAAGTCCCAGGCAAGTGGCCATAGGATCGCAGCCTCAGGCAGGGAAGGGTCTTTTCCATCACCTAGTTGCTTGCCTGATCCTTTTAACTGGAGATGCCAGGGAGTGAATCTGGGATCTTCCGCCTGCAGAGCGGGTGCTCTGTCCTTGAGCTATGGCCCCTCCCTGATGCCACTAATGAAGGGACCTGCTCAAGCTGTTTGGGGAGGGTGTTCCAAATATGAGCTGCCGCCACCACCGAAAAGGTCCTTGGAAGATGATCTCAAAGGTCAGGGAGGTCCCTGTGGAAAGAGGCAGTCCATGGAGGTGCCCCGCACTGATTTGCAGTGTTTTAAAAGAGGCCTACCTTCAGCAGCCGATGCTGAGCCTTGCGATGCAGAAGCTGCCTGCGTTTGCTCATAGATGGAGAGGAGCTCTTCGTCTTCCTCGGCAAAGTAGACTGGCACAATGGTTTCCATGGCCAGCATTTCTGGCTCGATCTCCATGAATTGCTGAGGAGGAAGGATAGAGACAAGCTAAACAGACAGTCAGATTTGATAACACCACCACCACACACAGGGGGTCCATACCTACCTTTACAGAATAATTGAAGTTTACTCCTGCATTAACCTTCAGGAATGCAATACTTTGGTAATGCTTCTACATCCACTTTGGTGGGAGCTGAACAGTAGGGCAGCCTTCTACTGGGTTAGACCTCTGGTCCATCTAAGTCGCTACTGCCTGTTTTTATACATTTTGAACTGTATTGGGCCCCAGTTCTTATGGGAAAGTGGGGCACAAATTTAACAACGACTGGCACCAACTCTCCAAAGTTTCAGGCAAAGAAGACCTGGCGAGATCTTTTGATACTGGATTAAACCTTAGCTCTTCTGCAAGCAAAGCAAGTGTCCTACCACTGAGCTACAGTCACTCACCCTCAAACAGGTTTTAAACAGGAAGCTGCCTGATCATTTACCCAGCTCTCCAAGGTTTCAGAAAGGAGTCTTTCCCATCCATACCTAGAGATGCCCATTGCCCAGGATTAAACCATGGCTCTTTTGCATGCAAAGCGTCTGCTCTACCACTGAGCTAAGAGTCCTCCCCAGAACTACTGTTTTTTCTCTTTGTTTTGGCTGTCAGGCTGACAAGCAGTAGTTATACCATTTTTTGCTCGCAGTGAGAGATGAAAGATGCTGCATTTGAAAATATGGTACGCTGGCTAAGAGAGTGAGTTTAGCTCTACTAGGCTCACAGGGTTAAGACATCCCTGGGGGTCTCAACCTCTATCAAGCCCGGTAGCAGCTGCAATATGGGGGAGCCATAATACTGGCTTAACTTACAGAAGTTGAAAGGAAGTCTGAAATAATGTACATGAAGCATTAATGCACTGAAGCACAGTATGAATGTAAGGATTACTACTGCTACTACACAGCTATTTCTTCAAGAAAGAAAGAACCAGTTCTACCTTCCTTACTTTTTCTTCCAAGCATCCCCCAGGAGAACAGCAGTAAATTGCTGCTGGACTGTCCAGTACTATTCTTTATTAATTTTAAAGTATTTTTTTTACCCTGCTCTTCAACCGTAAAGGCTCCCAGAGCACCTTACATAGAATCAATAAACACTAAGGCAGCCCCTGCCCACAGGCTTGCAGTTGAAAAAGGCATGACACAAAAGTAAAAATGGATGAAGAAGGGGGGTGGGGAAGCAATCAGGCACCAGTTCTTAAAAGTTAAAAATAATGACCAGCAGGGATGGAAACAGCTCAGGGAGAAGGAGCCAAAAGGAGCTGGTTTGTCAGCAGAGCAGATGGGAACAGCTGTGCTTCTCTTCTCTCCCAGGGGTGGTGCTATAGCACGGACAGGGAGGGGGCGCCAACCCCCTTCCCCAATCAAATATTTTTAACCACTAGCAAGTGTGGCAGATCTACTGCCACACTTACCTGGCTGGTCCCCTTCTTCTAGTTGGCCTTGGAGCTCCATGGCTTCCTGGGCTAATACTGAGCATACACGCCGGGTTCCCATGCTGTGCCGCTCTGCATGCATTCATTACTGAAGTTGGCTGAGAAGCAAGGCGTCCTGGAGGGCTGCTCTTGCCTTGCTGCCAAAAATGGTCAGGATCTGGCTCGTCCGTGGTTGCACAGGACCCAGTTTGCATTCTGAAAATGGGTGTTAATGCTGGGTGCCAATAGCCAATCGTGTTTGCATTGTAAGTGGAAGAGGCAGGCCTTGCCTGCGTGGAGCAACGGAACAGGGCTACTTTTTCATTTCTTGCTGCTGCTGCTGCAAGCCGCTAGTCTTGGTCACGAGGCTTCATCAAGGAAAAAATGCTTCCGTGGGCTTTGGGGGGGGGGGATTGGGCAGCTGGGCAGCAGTGGACTGGAGCTGGCTGGAACAATGCTGGAAAGGCTTAATAGTGATCTGTGTGTGTGGTTTCCATATGTGAGGGCTAAATTGCACCTAATCTTTCTCTTTTTTTTTTAACTTTAGTATAAATGTCTGGGGCCCAGTCTGGATCAGGACCACCGCACACGGGTAGGAAGGATTAAACCTCCTACACCCAGCCTCTTCCCCACCCCACCCAGGGGCTAAAGAAAAAATGTAGCTTCATTATAGCCAATTGAGTTTTTTCTCTTGTTTTAGTCTGTGCATGGGGGGAGGGGTGCAAAATTAGGTGGAGGAAGCAGCTGGGTGGGAAGGTTTAATCATAGAATCACAGAAAAGTAGAGTTGGAAGAGGCCTACAAGGCCATCGAGTCCAACCCCCTGCTCAGTGCAGGAATCCAGGTCAAAGCATCCTTGACAGATGGCCGTCCAGCTGCACCTTGAATGCCTCCAGACTGGGAGAGCCCACCACCTCCCTAGGTAGTTGATTCCATTGTCTTATTGCTCTGACAGTCAGGAAATTTTTCCTGATGTTTAGGTGGAATCTGGGTTTCTGTAACTCAGTGCTTCTCAATTATTTTCTGTCATGCCCCCCCTAGGAAGAAGAAAAAATTTCGCGCCCCCCGCGCAACTGTAAATAGTATCATTTGTCTATAAAATTGTTATAAGTACACCTCTGCATAACACTGTATCCTTATTAACGTATAAGAGAATAAAAAAGAAAGAAATGTGGATCAATTTACAACAAAGAATAGCTTTATTAACTGTAGCAGAAAAGATTTAAAGGGTCTAAAAGTCACATGGGCGGGTTTGGCCAATCAGGCGAGCCCCCCTTTACGGAGCCTCGCGCCCCCCCAGGGGGGCCCGCCCCACTATTTGAGAAGCACTGCTGTAACTTGAGCCCATTATTCCGTGTCCTGCAAACTGGGATGATCGAGAAGAGATCCTGGCCCTCCTCTTTGTGACAACCCTTCAAGTACTGGAAGAGTGCTATCATATCTCCCCTCAGTCTCCTCTTCTGAAGGCTAAACATGCCCAGTTCTTTCAGTCTCTCCTCATAGGGCCTTGTTTCCAGTCCCTTTATCATCCTTGTTGCCCGCCTCTGAACCCTCACCAGTTTGTCTACGTCCTTCTTAAGGTGTGGTGCCCAGAACTGGACGCAGTACTCAAGATGAGGCCTAACCAGTGCTGAGTAGAGGGGAATTATCACTTCACGCGATTTGGAAGCTATACTTCTATTAATGCAGGCCAAAATAGCATTTGCCTTCTTTGAATTGAATATTGGTGACTGGGCGTGTGCCCCTCTCTATCTCTTAGGGATGGTTTGCTCTGTGGACATGAAAAGGAATATTTCTTTCTCGCTCAACTTCCTGCGATTTCCTGAGTTCTGCATTTACAAGAATGTTTATTATCCCAACTGATTCTCTGCCTCACAGAGAGAGAAGAGAATTGCAGGTAGACAAAGTGTTTCTGCTGTCTATGCACTAACTATAAGCAAACTATAAGTATCTAGCATTAAATCCCTGTTGCCTCTTGCTTTAAAGTGGGAAGCTCAAATTGCTGTGTTTGGCGTAGTGGTTACAGTGTTGGACTGGGACTCAGGAGATCCGGGTTCTAGTCCCCGCTCGGCCATGAAGCTCACTGGGTGACTTTGGGCCAGTCACTGACTCTCAGCCTAACCTACCTCACAGGGTTGTTGTGAAGATAAAATAGAGAGGTGGAGGATTATGTAAGCCACGTTGGGTTCCTTGCAGGAAAAAAGATGGGGTATAAATATAATAAATTAATTAATTAAAAAAGAAATATCGTATCACTGATCAGATTGGAGAGCAGATCTCTCCGCAGCTCAGCTTTCTGAGCTGTTTCCTGTTGTTGCAATTCCTGTTAAGGAAAATTCATTCTTTAGCATTTTTAATATGGAGCTAGTAGGAAGGAGCAGAGTAATGGAAGCTCTGGTGACCCCTAGGTTTCCGCCCCACCAGCCACCACAATCTCTCCCTCTAATTTACCTCCAAGCTATTGCTGGCCAGGTACCAATCTGACATCAGTGGCTAGGCTAGCCAGATCATGTCCACCAGGAAACTAATAGTAGGAGCAGTCCCTTCTAAGCCAGTAGTTTTCAAACATTATACCCTCAGTGAACATTTTCAACATAAACCTGTCTGCCAAGGAACTTCTAAACACTGCAGAGGATTGAAGAACAGCCTTTTCCCACATGAACCTGCCCATATTGAGAACAGCCTCAGAGGTGTTGCTCTGGGTCCTTCTGTCTTCTGAAGTAGAGACAGTGACCAGAGACAGAGCTTTCTCGGTTGTGCTTTCCCACCTTGTGATGTTCCTCCCTGGAGAGGTTTGCTCATTGAAATCCACTTTCTTTTCAGTGCCAGGTGAAATCCTCCCACTCAGGCTGTTTAGCCATTTCACTGTCTAGATCTAGAAGTGTTTTAATGGTGGTGTTTTATTGTGCTCTGCTGTGATTTGTTCTATTGTGATTTTTTTTTTTTTAATTATGGCTTTTATAATTCTGAGCTGATAAGCCCCTCTGAGGAGAGCAGGTAATGAAAAGTGAAAATGGATAAATAAAATCATCCTGGGAACTACTCAAGGGTCTGGAATCAGTTCACTCTAGCCTGGCTCAGTTGGGTCTCCTTATTTATTTAACAATTTTATGGATCACTTATCTTAAAAGAAATTTCTAAGCAATGTACAGAGGACAAGATTACCTTCTTGGGAATGCCTATTGGAAAAATTATGTTTTGAGTAGGCACCAAAAAACCAGAAGGGTTGGCGCCTGCCTAATTTGTAGTGGTAGGGAAGAGAGTGGACGCTGTGACACTGAAGGCCCTTTTCCAAGCCATGATGGACCAAACCCCTGAAATCTTGGGTACAACAAGGAGGGAATTTCCTGATGAGCACAGCAACCGAGCAGGCCAGTAGGGAATCAGGAGACCCACACGATACCAAACTCCTGCCTAGAACCCTGCTGGCGCGCCCACAAACACACACACACAGTTATCAGACTGCTAATCTCAAAAGGATGCTTACCCGGATGACATCCTGAGGCACTGATGACATGCTCTGAGGCAGGATGATCACCACAGCACCGGCTGACTGGCGAAGAGCCTTCTGGTACTGCTCATAGGAGAAGTCCATCAGCCGCATCATTACACAGCGGCGGCTCAGCACATCCGCCTCCACTGTGCGTGCCTCTGTGTTTAACACGGCATTTCGGGTGCCTGTCAAGAGCAGAGGAAGAAGCCTAGTGAGCAGTTATGTCTTTACCCCAGATATGTTCTACAAGAGAACTTTCACCCTTGTGGAACCTTGCTAACTGCTTAATTGGTATAACAAATCCCTGAGCCTTTAGGAGTGATTTGCAAAGTAGGACTTTGTACAGTAATTGACTCTGAATATCTCAACTAGCAAGGGTTGGGATGAACAGAAACATTCAGTGATTTTTTTAAAAAAAACTCCTGCCTCAACTCTGAATGGGCTTAACCAATATGTGCAGGTTGACCTTACCAAAAGAAAAATGTTGGCAGAACCCATAGCCTGGGAATGCCATGCACCACCCTCAGTGCGGCTTGCCCCAGGAATTGCCAACGATCCTTGCCCATGCTGTGTAACACCATAATAGCAACACACTCTCCAATGAGGAGTTACGGCTTAAAGCTACAACTCTGTGTAGCTTTTTAATACCAGAAAGCCTTCCCTGGCTAACTGCCAGTTACTTGGTTAATGTTGATGCAGGTGCAGTTTTAATTGCCTTATGAGTTTTATTTTAAACCACTTTAATAACTACACTACCTTTGCCAAGTGCATCTTACACAGTTCTCATTTTTGTGTGTTGCTTTAAAAAATGCACCATTTTTAAAAAACTTTTTTTTTTTTTTTACTGAAAAGCCAGGCTAACAAATAGATATTCAACTTTCACTTGTGGAGTATGAATCTGCTCTGTAAATTGGGAGGAGTTGTTGGTTTTCTTTCAGGTCATAATTAACATAACCCAAGTATATCAGGCAGGCAGTACGGTAAAATAAGTATGTGCAGGATACTAACTTTTGGGGACATGTTCTTAAGAATGAGAAAAGCGACAGATTTCTAGATATGCTTGATGATTCTGCAGTTGCAGAATTTTTCTGCAAAGTTTCCTCCAGAATTTTTCCCAGCTCTCTTTTTGACAATGGAGGGTGGTAGTAGCAAATGATTTGCATGCCTAAAGCACCAGGCTGAATCCTGGCATCTCTCGTTTAAAGGGAACAGAGCTGGGAAAGACTTATGCCCCAAACCCCAGACAGCAACTGCTAGTCAAATTAGCCAATACTGTGCTAGATGGGCCAATGGCCTGACTCAGTACAGGGAGGTTTCATAAGATCACTTGGAACCATTCAAAGGCACACAATAAACCCTGCCCGCCATTGCCTATCTCCAAGGGTCACTCCCATCCTCTGCAAAATCCTCCTTGCAGATCCTCACACAGCAGCTTCAGCTCTACAAACCTGGCACTCACTTCTGAGATTGGTGTTCTTAGCTCAATAAACCTACCAAGCCTGCCAGGAACCTGCCTTGATTTATGGCAGTCCCAGGAAGCACTCTACAAGTAGTCTGGACAGTGCATGATTCGCAGCACTAGAGAGCAGAGGAGGTGGCCATGCATGAGCCAGGAGGCTACAGATGCTGCTTGGGAATTAAAGTTGAGCGGCTACCTGAGCATACAGACTGTAAAAACAGACACAAAAAACACTTGATTGCTGCCTCTCATAGGGCAAGAGAGTTGCAAATAGTGAGGAATACAAAGAGGGGTTCTAGATACTCCTGGCCAGTTAGGTACGAGCTGAATTCATCAGAGCAAGTAGAGCCCAACTATGCCCAAAGATGTACCGGTATATATAGCAAAGGATGAAATCTGGAGGTGCTGAGTGGTGGGGGTTGGGGAGGTCAACAGGACAGCTAGCCTCGCACTGCTCCCAGCACAACGGATGTGTGGGAGCAATGGAAGTTCTCCCACCCCCATACTTGGCCCACAGGTCAACCCCTCATCCCCCAAAAAGGATATGAGACAGAGAAATATCTGGAGCGTTTCCTATACAGTATAATACTTCAACACTCTCCTGTTCTCCATTGCCACAAACATCTCTCAGAACAGGAGAGCTGGCATAGCAAGTAGACATTCCAACCCTGCCTGACAGCTCCTGTACAAGGGAGGCTGCAATGCCATCTAGATTTGCCAAAAAGTAAGGCACGTTCAGGTTTACTTTCTAATAAACATGCACAGAATTGGGCTATAAGATTTCTTCCTAACGCACTGTAAATACAAATTACTCCGGCCCATTGGAACAGGATGAATAAAAAATTAAATAAATAAACTATATTAATGTTCCTGTGTGAATCCCATCCCCCTGTTAGGGGGGGAAACAGTAAGAGAGACTGATACTATTTCATATTGCATGCACAGCATTATGTAATGCTATAAAGTTTTCCAATATAGCATTAACACTATACTATTACAGTATACATGGGAGGCTGACAAGAGTATTTAATATTACATTCTTTATTATGCTGCCGAGTACACTCTCTTGCAGGTTATTCCATTCCATCTCCCCACAATAACATAACATATATAGACTGTTTTCAAAGCATCAAACATTACTTCAAACAAGTTTGTTCTGGATCCCAGAAGGGTGCAGTTAACCACTTCGACCATATAAAGTGACAATCACAACAGAAATATTAAAATCTTAAAGCAAAGTGCCTGGGCTCCCACTCCCGCCCCCTTCAGCCACTCTGATGTGAATCAAAAGGGTCAGCTTAAGAAGGTGGAAGCCAAAACATTTTGCTTAATGCTTTAGGGCACAATCCTATGCAAGTTTGGGACAGGGGGGGAAAGTCCTACAATTCCCAGCACTCCCCAGCCAGCTATGGTAGCTGAGGAATGCTGGGAATTGTAGGACTTTTTTTCCTGTCTAAACATGCATAGGATTGCACCCTTAATATTTCTGCTATGTCACTGTAGTATAAAAAATGTTGCATTGCATCACATACACGCTGTTTCACACACACTGTATCACACACATGGTCTCTTCAACATCCCCACACAATCGCCCCTCCCCCAAAAGAGCGATTACTGGGAGTGACGATATTAGAATGAAGCTGCTAATATAATCATGCACATGGTCTCCTCAACTTCCCCACCCCACACGGGCACACCCACGATCTCTTCCACCGCAACAAAAATACGAGTTCATTTATTTCAATGTTCGCCCTTTCTCACACCCCGCCCCCTCATTAAAGCGGGGGCTCTTGGCGAGGGCCTCCCCAGCAGGCCCCCTCGCTCCCTTTTCTCCCCTCAGGCGCCGCTCTCTGGCCGTCTGACTGACCGTAGGGCTGACCCCCGAGCTCGTACTGCTGCATGCGGTAGACGGTGAACTCGTGGGCGGCCGAGGCCGGCGGCGGGCCGAGCAGCAGGAGCAGGACGGCGGGCAGCACCAGCAGGAAACTCAGCGGCAGGCACGAGGCCTTCAGCAGCACCGAGCCCAGCACCTCCTCGCCGGCCTCTTCCAGCATGACGGCGGCGAAAGGGAGAAAGACCAAGAAGAAGAAGAGGCGGCGGTCGCTGGTCAGGTCCGCCTCAGAAGATTCACCTCAGCCACAGCGCGCGCGCAAGGCACGCCGGGAAAACGGAGTCCGGCGCCCCATAACTGCCGCCGCGCCCAAGGCAGGCCGGGAGCTGGTTCCAAGCGCCGCCCCCCTCGTCAACGCGCTTTCCCCTCAGAGAGAGCGCACGCGCGCAAGGACGCCGGGAAATGGAGTCCGCCGCCTCACGAGGGAAGAGCGGCCGCGCAAGACACGCTGGGAAAACGGAGTCGGACGCTTGTCTCCTCTCTCCTGCCCACCACCCCATTACTGCTGTCGGGCGCAAGGCACGGCGGGAAATTGATACAGCCGTCTCCTCTCTTGGCGGTGCGCTTTCCCCCTCAAGAGAGAGGCGCACGAGCAGGGGACGCCTTTTCCCCGGATGCGTGTCTTTCTCATCCCATTAGGCACCTTTCACTCTTAGGCTGAGGTGCGCAAGGCATGCTGGGGAACGGAGCCAACTGCCTTCCCTAGATGGGTTTCTGCCTCTTCCCAGAGTGCTTTTGGCTCAGAGAGCGAGCGCGCAAGGCACGCTGGGAAATGGAGTCTCTCCCCTCCTATCGTTTCTTGGCTCTTTCAACGTGCTGACTGTTATAATAATTACCTCAAAGAGGGAAGGGAGCGCGCAAGGCACGATGGGAAAACGGACAGCAAGCAGTTTTCCAGCACGCAAAGCAGGCTGGGAAATGGAATCCACAATGGGAAATCGAGTCCGCCTTTAGTTCCTCAGCTATTTCTTGAAGTTTTTCGCGCGCAAGGCGTGCTGGGATATGAAGGGAGTGGGGGTCGCCTGCAGTGTTTGAAAGGGGACGAAAGGACGCAAAAGCTTCGCTTTCTTTAGCCTCCTACTCGCAATGGCTGATGGGGAAAAGGGGTTGTAGTAGGCCCAGAAGCTTATATTAACCTCCTCCCATACACACACACTATATTTTTAAATTTTCACATGAATCAGATTTTATGTAATTATTTTTACTATAAAGCTGTGACCTCAGCCCGTGCGAGACTGACAAAGGAGCCTGCAAGGCACGCTGGGAAATAGAGCCTGAGCCTTAGTGTTCATTCCTTGACATTGCTTGTTAACTATGCTGGTGACCTATTAGGTGTGGTGCTATCTTTCTTTTCCTGCGGTATATATTCTAGGTGAGCTTCTGTTATTGTGGTTTTGAGAAACCTCCAAGCATGTTGGAGCGCTTTAACCCTCTTGACTTCCACTTTCAGCTTCCTTTTTACACGTTCCCTTATTTTAGAGAAGTTTCCTCTTTTGAAGTCAAATGCTATTGCATTGGACTTCCTTGGCAATTTTCCACATAAATGTAAGTTAAATTTGATAGTACTGTGGTCACTGTTTCCAGTTGGTTCGATAATAACATCTCACACTAGGTTCTGGGTGGCACCACTTAGGATTAAGTCTAAGGCCTTCTCCCCTCTGGTTAGTTCCATGACCAACTATTCTGTGGCACAGTCATTTAGGGCATTATTACAATACTTCCTCATTTGGATGCCTCCCTGATTTCATTTTCCATCTCAAGATCACCCTGAGCATTTTGGCCCAGGAGATGATAGCCAGAGCAAGGTTGCCAACAGTGCCCACAAAGCAGGCTGGGAAATGAAGTCCATTCCACCGAGGTCCTAGCCTCCAGTGATGTTGCTTGTACCTCTGCTGCCTACAGAGATATGTGGAAGACCATAGAGATAAAAACAATGTACAGCGCTGCCTAAATGTCCGCTAAAAATTGAAAAAGAAAACATTGGCCTTGAGTCTCTGTGGTTGAAGCGCAGCTATGCAGGCCATATTTGGCCCAGCTGGGGTCCCAATCCTGCCCTCTGGGGTTCCTCAGATGGCCATGCCCCCTTCAGCTGAAAGAGGTTCAACATCCCTGCTCCATGTGTTCAGAGTAGCATTGCTCTATACTTGGTGTGTCTATGGTTAAACTTTGTTTTGGAAAAGTAAGAGTGGAAAACCAGTTCAATTTTTAGCCTGAAAATGTCAGGGATGTTGAAGAGTCCTTGGTCTCGAGTCACGACCCGAGTCTTGAGTCCAAGTCCTTGGTCCAAAATGGTGACTCACGAGTCCCGAGTCACTCCCAAAGCTGACTCCACGAGTCCCTATTAAAATCAATGGGGGTTTTCCCCAACAAAATAAGGCTACTTCAGATGTGTGGCTTAAATAAATTCTAGGCACAAGTGTGCCTTTTTATCTCAAAACTCTGCCACTGATTTTGACAAGAACAGACCAGGCAGACACACCCAAAATAACCAGGCAGGCAGAGGAGGCAGGGAACCCCAAAGCAGGCAGGCAGAGGCCTTTGTCTTGGACAATTCAAACTGTGGAACTGGTTAAGAAGAGACCAGGCAGGCAGAGGAGGCTGGGAACCCCAGACAGGCAGGCAGAGGCAGCCAAACCCAAAATGTCTGAAAGGTTGCATTTTAGGGAAGGGATTTTAAAAAATAAACTTGGATTGTTACTGCAACTGGGTCCAGGCAGCACCTGCAGGTGGCATCAAGCAGGGATGTTGAAGAGTCCTTGGTCTCGAGTCCCGAGTTGAGTCTCGAGTCCCATTAAAAATATTGGGAGTCGAGTCCGAGTCGAGTCAGAGGGGGGACTCAGTCCGACTCACGAGTCGAGTCCCAGTCCCTATCCCTGGAAAATGTACCAATAAGGACTGTGATGCTCTGTGTAAGAGACAGAGACTCTAGGGCAGCCTTTCCCAACCTGGTACCCTCCAGATGTGTTTGTGTTTGGTGGTGATGGGAATTGTAGTCAGACTGGAGTCATTTTCACCAGTTGTTTGCCAAGCCGAATTCAAGGTGTTGGTGTTGACCTTTAAAACCATATACGGCTCCGGTCCAGTATAGTTCAAGGGGCGCCTCCAGCAACATCAACTAGGCCGCTCAACAAGATCTGCCACGGACGGCCTTCTCCCTGTCCCATCAGCCAGAGAAACCAGGCTGGTGGGGACTAGGAGGAGGGCCTTTTCTGTGGCAGCCCCCAATTTATGGAACTCTCCCCAGTGACCTCCGCCATGCCCCTTCCTTGATTAGCTTCCGCCGTGCATTAAAAACGTGGCTTTTCAGGCGGGAATATGGGGTGGGTTAGGATTTTTAAGTTTTGTACTATTTTTAATTTGTTTTATACTGTGTGTGTGTGTGTGTGTGTGTTTTCTCCCGCACTTGTATTTTATTGGATTGTACATCGCCCAGAGTGGCCGGATGTCTGGCCAGATGGGTGATTCATAAATAAAATAAATAAATAAATTTTGCACTTGGCTGCAGTTAGTGGGGTTCTAGTAAAAAAAAAAAAAAAAAAAAAAGATCCCTCAAGCCTGAGGTCTGCCCACCCCAAAAGCAGTTTTCCAATTGGACGATGGGATGGGGACTAACTGGTTAGTCCTTTTAAGGGAACTTTCCTTTCTCCTGGGATAGGCCTCCTCCTGGAGGAGTGATGATGTCACAAAAGGATAGCTTAGGAAGGACCAGTTGGCTATAGCCCCACCCTGGTCAGTCCTGGCCAGAGAGGACCAGAGATTGGGGACCATGTTCCCTGAACTTGGTTCCCTCCCTTTCCTAGTTTTGGATCTGTTAGAGTGACAGTCTGCTTTGGGATATGGGGCTCTTGTCTTTTCCCTCAACACCTCTATGACTCTCAAGGTGAGTGACCATTCCAAAGAGGGTATATTTACTGATTGATTTTAAAGGCGGATAAGCCACCTTTTAATGGCAAACCCTCCCAACGTGGTGCACGGTGAAACTTAAAATGTAATAAAGCCATAATAAAAGCAATGATAAATGAGAAGTAACATTCAAAACCAGGCTGCACCCTGAACCAGGGGGATTGGGAACCTCAGGTCCAAGGACCAAATCCAGCCCTCCTGGTGTCCCAATTCTGCCGTCCCGAGCTCTCAAATGACCACGCCCTTTCCCCTGACCATTGATGGCTTGGTGTTTTCCCAGCTTTTGCTTCGTGTTTTCCAGCTTTTGTGCAGTTTTCTATAAGGTTGAAATGCTTCTCGTAACTCTTGGTTACTGGCAGCAAGAGCTTTAAGCTAAACTGGTATTTTTGTATTTTGACCCCAGCCCTTCTGCTTTGGCCCCGCCCACCACTGGAATTCTGCCCCAAAGAGCTGCTCCAAAATTGAATTCAGCCCTCAGGCTGATGGAGGTTCATCACCCCTTGTGCAGGCAACACTGAGCTAGATGAACCAATGGTTTGACTTGGTGCAAGGGAGCTTCCTGTGTTCCTTTTTCTATCAGCCCTTTATTCAGGACCATGAGGACTGGGGTCCTCATTTTATGTTTAGGGAAAGGACCATAGCCCAGTGGCTGAGCACCTGCTTTGCATGTAGAATGTCTTGGGTTCAATCCCCGGCATTTCAAGGCAGGGCTGGGGAAAGACTTCTATCTGAGACCTAGAAGAGCTGCAGCCTCTCCTTGTGAGCAGTACTGAGCTAGGATGGCCCAGCGGTTCTGATGGTATAAAGCAGCTTCTGATATTCCAAGTGAAATCCTTTTCCACACTGATAGCACATTGCTCTGCCTCGGGTCGGTTGTCCGTTGATTTATTCAGCAGCCATTTTGTACCTTTCTTCCCCAGCTTGATGTGGGCCTTCCCACTGCTTCTCCCCTTGCTGCTGCTTCCATCACCGCTCCAAGTTCTACAGCACGTTTGACAGGAAGCAGTTTGTCCGTTCAATAAAAGTTTTTCTGTCCATCCGTAGCAGCAGCAGGAGGGAGCCAGCCAGCCAGCAAAGAGAACGGGCTTCTGTGTAGTTGTTGGGAATCCTACATGGCCACCACTTGCCCTCCACCTGGCACCACCCCAAGTGCCTCATTACCACCAGGCACCCAACAATCAGGTTGCCCACCATACCCACCGCATTCTGCTACTTCAGGCTATGGACCTCGACCTACACATACAGTGTATGTTGTGGAGGATCGGAGAAGGGAAGTATCAACCCTGGCTGCCTGCATACAAGGCTGTTGCACTGCGCTTTGCTGCTGCTGCATGTGGGACATGATGACCGGCTGCGACTGAGCACCCCAAGAAGCTACTCGACCCCTATACCATGAAGTGCTACATATTCTCCTCCTCTTCCGATCTTCTCAACAGCTTTTCAGCACAGTGATAAATGGTCTGCTTTACACAGGCAAAAGTGATGCAAGTCTGCAATACAGAGAGCGCCATGATAACATGGCATCTACACTTTTTTTGGTTTAAGTGGAACGAAATCTTTCCTGCCCCACCTCTATGTAGAGGACATTTGTAAGAGTTTGTGGTTGCTCTTTTAGAGCAAGGGTGCACAACCTGTGGCCCTTGGCTATAATTACGGAAACCGCTGCCCCTTAAGTGGCAGCTCACTGGGCATTCCGGAAAGGGGGGGCAGAGAAAGAGAGAGGGAGAGATGAAGGAGGGGTGGCAGAGAGAGAAAACAAGATGTTAGAGCAAGTGAGAGAGGTCAGTGTCAGACACATAGAAGGGAGTGTCAGAGAGAGAAAGGGGTGTCAGCAAGAGAGATGGGAAAGATGTCAGAGAAAAGGAGATGTCAGTGAAAGAGAAAAGGTGGTGTCAGATCGGAGGGAGTGTCAAGAGGGGGGGTAGCAGAAAGAGCAAAAGAAGTTGTGTCAGACAGAGAAAGAGAAAAGAGGTTGCCAAGGAAAGAAGGTGGTGTCAGAGAGAATAGAGGGGAGGGAGTGTCAGAGGGAGGGAGGGAGACAAAAGGGGTTGCAGAAAAAGAGACAGAGAAAGAGAAAAGGGGGATGGGTTGGCCCACTTTTGGATCCTGCCCACCGCTGTCATGTGGTCCCTGAAAGATTATGCCTGAGGGAATGCGCCCTTGACCAAAAGAGGTTCCCCAACCCTGCTTTGAAGAACGATCAAACCTGTGAAAACAAAAATGTCAACAAAAAAGGCTCTTTCTACAAATCATGTCTAGTTTTTACCACTTTTAGAAATTCAATGACATGATTATCTTCTTCCCACTATCCCAACCCATAAGAGGTTTTCTGGGGCAGTAATACCCAAGTTTGATCTCTTTTGCAGAGGAGATAATCATTGGAGATTCGGTGTGTTTTTCTGTAACATTTGCTTTATTTACAGATATATAACTGGAGCACAACCCAACTGTGACGGCTTCTTTCATTCCAGACATTCTGTCTGATGAAACCATCTCCCAACAGTGTTTCCATAAACGAGACATCCACTGGTCTACCTGGATCACTAAAGGATACTAACATCCTTTTTGTCAAATCCCAGACTCTGACCAGGGCTTGCTAAAGCAATACAGACACAAGGAGGAGAGCCCTGCTGGATCAGTAGCGTGGCCCTGTGCCCTCCTTTACAAAGGACAGTCCTCTACATGCAGGCATCCTCTACTTCAGGGGTGGGCAACTTGTGGCCCTCCAGATATTTTGGCTGGCAACTCCCATCAGCCCTAGCCAGCATAGCACAAAGTGAGGGATGATGGGAGTTGTGGGTCAAAACATCTGGAGGGCCACATCTTGCCCAAGCCCTTCTCTGTTTCGAGGCATCCTCTATTTTAAGGGCTGTCTGGTCCATGACCAAATTCACAATAAAGAATGGTAAGAAGGGAGAGTAGGGGGTTGAAGTTAGGCCGGCCACTTATACATTGCCCCCAAACATGCATCGCCCAAAACAAGGACACGGCCTGTTTTGGCTGTGGGTAAGCGACCCCCCCCCCCAGCACTTGTGTCGCATTTTGAACCCCTCTCCAATCCCTAAACTCATCAATATCATTTGTGTGGGTGCGGAGGCATCTTTTCTCTACCTTTACTTCCTCGTAAGTGCACATGCATACACATTGTGGTTCTACAAGTGGATTTGGCAACAAAATGTTGCAGCGTGGAGTGCTCCTATTTTGGATTCAGGTTTTTATTTTTAAAAAATTAAAATTTAATTTGGGGGCCACAGGCTACATGTAGCCCATGGCTCACATGTTACCCACCTCGCTCAGTATTGTCTATTCTTACTGGCAGCTCCTCTCCAGGGTAGGGATGGTCAAACGTGATGTTCAAGCACATTGCGGTTCTCCGAATTCTTCCTCGAAACTAGGTTCTTGAACTTGAGTGCATCTTTTTTTGATCTGGAAAAATGCACGTTTTTAAAAGCATGCACTCATGGTGCATGATAATCATAATTCTATGAGAATTTCATTAATTTTCTTAAATCATGCAAATATGTCCCATTCATAACTCCAGATGTGAATGCAGGCAGGAGGGCAAGAATTTCCCAGAATTTCCTGATCTTCTAAAAATGCACATTTGCAGAAATGCACATTCCTTGCCCACATCTGTATTCTCACGCTTGTTGGATGTACACTTTTAAAACTGCACATTTTTCCCAATTGGAAGAAAAAGAGGGTCGAATTTTTTTCTTTCTTTCGCTATTAAGTTGAGGGGGAAAGACTTCAGAATATACAGGTGAAGTACCTGGGACAAGGTTGATATTTGTTTCACAGACGTGGGATCTGCGGCAAAGTGCTGCAGTGTGGAATGCTCCTCATCAGTGTGCCAGCCACCCAAGCCCTCCCCCAGGATAGCCTATTCCATTTCCTCTCTTCTATGGTGTTCCTCCCTGCTCAACAGCCACTCTAGCCACTAGCCATGCCCAGCCAGCCCTCATTGGGGCGTTTTTGTTTTCTAAAGGTTTTTTTTTTTTGTACTTCTACTGATAACTCCCTTTTGTTTCTCAGTGCCCTTATTTTGGCTATATAGCCATCCGCACACAGCACGTGAATTAGATATTAAAGGGAATGACTTTCATAATTGCTCTACGTATATCATTACATAACAAAACTTTTGTTTCAACTTTTCCCAGCCAGCTCTAAGAAGACTAAGACATTTCTACTCCAAGCTTTGCAATACCCCAACAGTTATTCTCCCTATAAAACCAGTGACCCAAAGCAGTGAGAAGAACTGCATGATACTAGTGCAAACATCACAACCATCTATGATACATGTGACAATGCAACCATATTAATAAAATACAGATATTTTTTTTGTTTATGTTTTGCAGAGCATTAGTTGAATTGGATACTAATAGTGCAGTCCTATGCATGTCTACTCAATAACTTTCAGGTATGTGTGTACAGGATTGCAGCCTCATGCCCTTAATCTATGATGATGCTGTAATCCTATACATGTCTACTTAGAAGTAAGTGCCATTGAGTTCAGTGGGGTTTACTCCCAGGTAAGTGGGTATAGGATTGCAGCGTAAGAGTGCAATCCTCTTTCCTGCATAATGATGTTTACTCCAAAGTAAGCCCCACAGTACTCACTGAGGTCTCCCAGGTAAGTATGCATGGGATTTCACCCTAAGTCACTTCTCTCTTGATGCCTTACAGAGGCAACATTTCTATATAGAGGCTTGGATTCAGTGACCCCCGTGAGCAAAATATTCACAGGATCCTCCCACTGGTGGAAAGGAGGAAGCCAATTTTTGCTGATTCCCAGGCTTGTGGTCCCCGGAGAGATCTGCTCGCAGGGATTAGGGGACCCTCCGGAACAATGGAATGTGGCACGGTGAGCTGCAGAGGGGAGGGGAAATCAGCAAGTTTGGATCCAGGCCCATAAAGTATTAGGTTGGGGCGGGGTGTCAAACCTCTTCCAGCCCAAGGGCCCAAATACAACTTCAGATCAACTCTCAGAGGCCACATTCCAGGGCTGGGCGAGGCCAAAATACCAGCATATTTTAGCTTCAAGCTCTTGCTGCCAGTAATTAAGCCTTCGGAGAGGCATTTAAACATTTTAAAAATGCGGGGGGGGGGGCACATAAAAGCTAGGAAGCTGCCAAATGATCTGTGTTGGGGGAAAGGCCCAGGGGAAGGGAATGGGGTTGTGAATTGGGGAGCCCCCCGGAGGGCTAGATAAGATTTGGCCCCCAGGAGGGCTAGATTTGACCTGTAGGCCTGAGGTTCCCCATCCTTGGTTTAAAAACTTCAACAATAAAAAATACTTTCCCCCCCCCCCCAACCCCGTCCTGCTCTAAATTATGACATGGAGATAGCTTTGTGTGCGGGGACAGTAGAAGATCTTTGTGTGGAAGGACTGTGAGCTCAATTCTGGAAACAAAATCTTGGTGTGAGCAGTGTTCTCCAACCTTGGGTGGATGGGGCATGCTGGGAGTTGTAGGCCAAAAACATCTGGGGACCCAAGGTTGGAGAACACTGGCTTAGAGGCACGCTTTTCCTTGATTCTACTAGGTGAATGCTGCACCACTATTTTGCACCTGACACCGGTAACCATATAAATCCCAAGAAACCATGGTTGTGAAAGCCCATTTCAAACCGTGGCTTCTGTTCCTGGGTTAGCTGTCCATGGGTATGCTTCACAGTTCAGTCGAATGCCTGAATTAAAGTAGAATATCTTTCTTGTTCAAATATGTTTACTTTTTAAAAAAATAAAATAAAAAAAGATTCAGCATGACACAACACAGAGATTCCAAGGTAATACACAAGAATAGGAATGCTGCTGTTCTTGGCTGAGTTTTCTGGTCTTCCCCTGAACCGTCTGTTGCTGCCGTAATATACGTAATCCTTTTAGACCAGTTTTGGGGATTCAACTCCTGTCCAATAGATAAAGATTCTAGTCCAGAATGTGGTGCAGAAGAGTCACAATTCTAGCCCTGGCAGGGCTGGTTGATGGTTTGCAGCCTGAGGTGAGCCAGGTGCTATGAACCATGGGACAAGCCTGAAGTCAGGAGAACCAAAGACCAAATCCGAACTGAAGGACAAAGCGGGAGGCCGGTTATGGAACAGGACAAGTCAGGAATGACAAATAACCAAGGATACAGGAATAAACCAGAGCTAAGAAAGACGGTGTTGCTTGAGCAAGGCTCAACTGGAATAGGAAGTCCTTAATACACCTTCCTGTCCAGGAGGGTCCAACAGCCAGGCTGAGTGGGCACAGTCAATCCAGGGCTAGTAGTCGCTTAACTGAGAAGCTGCCACCTGCAGTTCAGTGCTTTGCCGCACGGGGAGCTGCACGCAGATCTAGCAGCTCCAGACAACAAGTCTACAGTGTGGTGCAGAGGAGTCGAGATTCCAGTGCAGAGTGTGGTGCAGAAGAGGAGGGGTCAAGACTCTAGTCCAGAGTGTGATGCGATACTGAAGTGTGATCTGACAGCACTGTGCTCATCATGCTTGAATTGCTGGAAAGAGGTTCTCTGGCTCTCTTGATCTGCGCCACTGAGTTTCGGAAGCTCTCGCGCAACTTCAAGGAGCTTTCTGTGCCCGTGGAATTGCTTGCGGGGTTATCAGCAGCGGCAAGGCAGCCTCTGGGACCTCGCAACCCGGCCAGGATGCAGCAGCAGCAAACAAGTTCCATGACTGCTGTCCTCACCTCCTTGCTCCCGAAGGAGTAGATGATGGGGTTAATGAACGAGTTGATCACGGCCAAGGTCAAGATCCAGCCAAAGACTTTGTGGAGATTCCACATATTGTTGGCCCAAAACACATCGATCACCAGGAGGATAAAGAGTGGGACCCAGCAAATGAGGAAAGAGAACAAGATCAACAAGACTGTCTTGAGTAGCCGTAGCGACCTCTTGTGACCACTCCGAGATAAGGCTTGCCGGGCACTCTGTTGCACCCGGTGGAAGATGGATGCGTAGAGGATCACGATGCCCAACAGGATGATACTGAACATGGCCACACAGAAGAAGATGTAGTTCTTGGCATACAGGGGCAGCAGCGTGGAGCAGTTGGGCACATCACAGAGACAGTTCCAGCCCAGCAAGGGGAGCAAGCCGATCAGGATGGCCAGGCTCCAACAAAAGACAATGAGGGCTCTCAGGCGGAGGGTCTTGACGGCCTCGCTCTCGGCGATGGGTCTGACCATGGCGCTGTAGCGCTCAATGGCAGTCACCAAGAGGCTGAAGGTGGAGGCCGCCAAGGCCACGAAAAGGATCCCCTCGCGGAGGAACCACATGGTGACTGACATCTGGAAGGTCCGACTTCCCGACAAGCAGAGGTTGACCAAGAAGGCGACGCCGGCCAGCAGGTCACTGAGGGTGATGCTGGCGAGGCAAGAGTAGACCCACCGGCGGGCTCGCACCTTCCGGATTATGGCCACCAGCACCAGGAGATTCTCCAGAATGATGAGGCAGCTGGCGGCGATCACAACCATCTTGAAGACGTCCATTTTGTCTTCCTGAGGATTCCGGTTGTTCATCCGGCCTGTGTGGTTGTAATGGTGCAAGATGATGTTGAAGTTGTTTGCGCCAGTGCTCTGAGAGCAGAGATCTTGGTTGTGGACCAAGCCAAGCCGGGGCTCCGGGTGCGATGTGTGGAACATTGTAGAAGGAGAGGAGGAGGGGGATAATGCTAAGAGCTTTTGGTCAATCATTTTCCAGGGGAAATGATCTCAGTTGTTAGAAGGATCAATGTGGAAATGGAATTGGATCTATAGTCAGAAGGACAATGTGTTCGAGGAAGAGCGTAGATCGAAGCAGAAGCTCTCTCAGGCTTTGTGATGCCTGCAGAGGACAACTGGACGGTGAAGAAGTGGTGGTAATGTCAGGATCCCTAACGGCAGTGACCAATATTCCAACGGAACGGCCTGCAGACCACAGACAACCAAAAGGGAGTCCGATTGTCCCGCCTCAGCAGCCCTGCAGAATCTGTAAAATAGAAGAAAAGAGAGTCAACAAGGGGGCATTGTCGAAACTCTGCAAGGGCATCGTAGGGCATCGTTTCCTGTTGTTGAAGCGTGTTTCCTGTTTTTTTCTTAGCAGTAGCATCTCTGCCGTTCCCTGGTATGTTTTTTTTTTTTTTCTGGGTGGTGGTGGCATCATTTCATAGCAAAACGCAATCAGTTTACGGCTCTTATTCTTTCTTCAATCTGAGCATGACGCTAAACTTGAGAAACTTTACGTTGCTTGGCTGTTGCGTAAGAGGCTTGGGAAGACAGACTATGCCTTTATTTTAGAATAATAAACACCTCAGGAGAAGAGGCGGGGGGGGGGGGGGTCTTTTATCCCTGATGCCTTTGGGAGAATTTATGCTGTTTTACTCATTACCATTTTATTTATTTTTTAGAAAGCTGTCTTACGATGATGATGTTTGACCAAGAGCCAGATGCTTTAAGCATCTCCACTCAAAGGAGAATACGAATCAGTAGATCCGAAAACATTGGTTTAGCAACTGTAAAATTTGCATTTCTTAGGAAACAATACAGCTATAAATGCACGGGGAATAAAGGATACAGTAATACCTTGAATTGCAAGTAACTTGGTTTGAGAGTGTTTTGCAAGAGAAGCAAATTTTTAAATATTTATTTAAATTTTTTTTACTTGATATACAAGCAACGTCTTGCAATACAAGTGCTGTAGTATGGCTTAAATTAAAAATCTCTGTACAAATTTTTTTTGGGGGGGATTTCGTTTTGATATAAGAGTGTTTTGGATTACAAGCACGTTTCCGGAACGAATTATGCTCTCAATCCAAGGCATGACTGTATCTCTCTCTCTTTTTCTGTTCTGGAGTTGTCTAGGACAGGGGGTGGGCAAAAGTTAGATCAGGATCTTCTGGAACAGCTCTGGGTGACTTGCAGTAGATCAGCAAGGGGGTGTGACTCCTAATTGTCAAACCATAGCAATACTGAAAAGCTATCCCCCCCCCCCCCCAACTCCTCAAATTAGCTTGCAGAAAAGAACTCTTGGGGAAATGTTGGCAGCATGGCAGCAGAGGGGGGCACATCAGGGTGGTGTTGGTGGCAGGGGCCATATGCCATATATATATATATAATATATAGTGGTTAGAGCGTTGTATGTATATATATATATATATATATAGATTAATATGATATTATATATATTATTATATATATATATATATAATATATATATATAATAATCTATATATAATTATATATAATATAATATAATATATAAGATATATAATATAATTATTATATAGATATATACTATATTATATATATATATATATATATATATATATAATTAGGGGGCAGCTGGGATAAAATCACAGTTCAGGGATTTGAGGTGCATATATATATGCACCTCAAATCCCTGAACTGTGATTTTATCCCAGCTGCCCCCTAATTTCATATCCTGTGTGGGCAGTGCTGGTATGAATAAAGCGGCTTATAAATTAAAGCTTGCAGGAGCAATTAGACAGCTTAAGAATGTAATGTTGGGGTGCCCGACCTCCCTCGTGCTCAAACTCAGAGACTGGCTTCAGACTACACAACCCACTTTCAAGGGTTGAGTGTGGGTTGTCGTTGAAACGTGGGTGGTCGTTGAAACGTGGATTATGGTGCTGTCTGAACCCAGCTGGGCTAACGAGCCATGGCTTGTTAACCACGAAGAACCCATGAAGAGAACCCATGGTTTGTTGTTGGGCTGTGAACTGTGTGTTGTTCACCATGGTTTGTTATCTTATTTATTTTATTTATTATATTTATACCCCGCCTTTTTTCCTGCAAGGAACCCAAGGCGGCTTACATAATCCTTCTCTCCATTTTATCCTCACAACAACCCTGTGAGGTAGATTAGGCTGAGAGTCAGTGACTGGCCCAAAGTCACCCAGTGAGTTTTGTGGCCGAGCGGGGACTAGAACCCGGATCTCCCGAGTCCCAGTCCAACGCTCTAACCACTACGCAACACTGGCTCTTGGCTGGGTTCAGACAACAGGATAACCTGTGGTTCAACAGCAACCCACAGTTCAACGGCAACCCACACTCAACCCTTGAGTGTGGGTGGGTTATCGTCTTGTCTGAACCCAATGACAGAGACTTCTATTCAGGATTAAGCTCCCAGCAGCTTCCAGCTCCTGGCCATTAATCAGCAATCTGGCTAACAAATGGAGCCAGCAGAGAAACAATATGAAAAGCCCTGCTAAAGGTTCTTGTAGTCCCCGATGGGTAGCCCACAAACAGAGCATACAGCATCATTTCCCGACCTGCTGCCCTCCAGCTATGTAGGAATACTACTCCCTCTGCTGGCTGGGGGATGATGGGAGTTATAGGCCAAGAGATCTGGGGGGCACCAGGTTAAGGAAGGCTGGCATAAGGCAACAGCATCACGTATATTTTGTTCACAACATCTTGTATTCAGTGGTAGACTGCCTCTGAACACAGAGGTTCCTGTGAAACTAACGGCTATTATAATTGCTGTTATATATGTATTTAAAAGCTATTTAAAATCGCTACCAGCTGTAAAATGCATCCTGCACCAAGGGCGGGCAGACCTCAGGCTTGCAGGGTCGGCATTGTATTCTACTCAAACCCCGAGGTCAGCCGGGTGCAAAATAATCACTCAAGTAGGCAGACCTGCGCTAAGGATTAAAGGACAGGGCACCTCTGAGCATGTGCTCAGCCCAGGGATTTCTAGTGCAAATATATGTACTGGGAGGGCTGCATGCAGCCCCCCCCCCGTGTGACCCCCCCCCCCCCGCTGCTGCCACACTGCCAAAATTTGCGGTGGCAAAAAAAAAATCAAGTTTGCCACCAAATTTCAGCAGCAAACCACTACAGAATGGTAAAGCAGCCCAATTTGAAGCTACATTTGGCCGTTTTAGCCTTCCGTAGCAGTTTGCTGCTGAAAATTGGTTGGGAAGTTGCTGCTTGTTTGTTTTTTGCTGCCAATGCCAAAAATAGTGACACAGTGGTGGCAGGATTGTTGGGTCTGGGAGGTTGAAAATGGCCCCTGGGCCTTCCAAAGTTGCCCACCCTTATCTATCTATCTATCTATCTATCTGGACAGAGTTCCTTTCAAACAATCATGAAGTCAGGAGGTATCCACTAAAAGGCAGCCTTCCCCAACCTGGTTCCCACTCAGGTGTTCCGGACGACAACTCCCATCAGCTCCAGCCAGCATGCCAAAGGGTGAGGTGTGGAGGGAGTTGACATCCAAAACATCTGGAAGGCACCACATTTGGGTTGGTTGCCCGAAAGCTCATGGGAAAACCCATGCCCTATAAAATCCATTTTAGGGGTAGGTTCTCCTAAAACCCTTCTGCCCCAAAGATGGCGCCATCCCAAGCGTGAGCTGAGAGACAAAGGCTGGGTTCGGACAACACAATAACCCACACTCAAGGGTCGAGTGTGGGTTGCCATTGAACCGTGGGCTGTGGTTGACATGCTGGTTATCTCTGGACCCAGCCGGGATAACAAACCATGGTGAACAATCCGTAGTTCACAATGCAACAACAAACCATGGGTTCTCTTCATGGGTTGTTCGTGGCTAACAAGCCATGGCTTAATAGCGCAGCTGGGTTCAGACAACACGATTGCCCACATTGCAACAACCACCCACGGTTCAATGACAACCCACACTCAACCCTTGCGCATGGGTTATCATGTGGTCTGAACCCAGTCAAAGAGGTGGCTGCAGCAGGTGCTTTGGTGGATCCCCCTCCTCTCACCAGGTGCTGTAGCCACTCACCCCGAGACTCAGTCCACAGAGCTTTTTAATACCCCCCCCCACGATGCTGCCCCATGTGTGAACAACAACCGTTACAGGTGGTTTCTGTTCCATCATCGCTGCTCTGAGTCAATCTCAACTTCCTAGTTTCCCCGTAGAGTTTTTTTTACTTCCACCGGTGAGTCATGGGTGGCGTACATGGTTGCATTTCCCCTGTCCCCATTTTATCTTCACAACAACCCTATGAGGTAGGTTAGGCAGAGAGAGAGAGAGAGAGAGAGAGAGAGAGTGCACTTAACAGGGTTCCCTTAATGAGACGTTCAGTACAGGCATTCTAATACAGGGACAGGGAGGAGGCAGATCAAGATCTACAGAGATCTCTTGATCTGCAGCAGATCAGCTCCTAGTCCTTTAACAATAACAAATAAAACTGAACGTTTTTTTATTAAAGGTCTCTCCCACAGTTGGCCTTGTGCTAATCATTCATCTCTTGGCCTCAGTGTTTCTCACCTGTGAAATGGGAGCATTAATTGGTTGTCTTTGTGCAGCTCTGCTGGCCCGCTTTGAAAGATTCCCGTTGGAATCCCTGATCTCCCGTAACGCAGATGTACATTTGTGTTTGCATATGTGATGTAGGCCTCAAGAGGTGCAGTAGGTAATTAACTCTACCACCCTGCCACTAATTAATACCTGGCGTTGATTAGTCAACTTCTTGTCAAAAAAAACCTGCAACAACCTAGTAGATCCACAAGCCTGAGGTAAGCTCAGGTCACATGTTGCCCACCACTGGAGACAGAGAGTTGGACAAGCACAAAGTGGGGAAGATGCTGCTTGAATTCTGTACTCAGCTGAGAAGCTCTTTCATAGATTTCTTTCTATGAAAGAGCTTCTCAGCTCCAACTTCATAGAGTTGGAAGGAGCCTACTAGGCCATCGAGTCCAACCCCCTGCTCAATGCAGGAAACTAGAGGAGGGGTCTCCCACCCAAGTAATAACCAGGCTTGACCCTGCTTAGCTTTCCACGCTCAGACAAGCTGAGTCAGCGTGAGCCACAGGCCTGTATTAGTTGGCCGTGGTCCAGTTGCTCTCTCTCTCTCTCTCAGCCTAGCCTGCCTCACAGGGTTGTTGTGGGAGTGGCGGGGAAGGAATACACTATCTATGCCGCCCTGAGCTACTTTGGTGGAAGTTGGGGGGCTAAAATATAACGTGCCATCTTAGATGTTTACAGAGCCTTGTGCTGCAATTTCATATAAATTCCGTGCGTCAAAGCATTTGCAACTGCAGTGCCTGCTACGCGGAGGAGTACCAAGGGAAATCCTCGTGTCGCGGGCTCTTGAATCATAACGAGGAAATAAAGAAGAAAATGCGTTAAAAAGAAAAGCAAAGAAACCTACTGTCATCTGTAGGCGGGGAAAGTTAGGAAACCACTTGCCCTACAGCAACCTTTTCCAATCTGGCGCTTTTCAGAGGTGTTGGACTACAACTCCCATCAGCCCCCAGTGATGCTGGTTGAGGTGACAGGCGCTGTAGCCTGACACATGGAGGGTGCCAATTTGGGGGGGGGGGGGGAGGCTGCCCTAAAGAGAGAATTTGTCCATCTAGCCCAGCCACACTGGTTGGGGATGATGGGAGTTGTGGTCTGACACATATAGAGGGGCCAAGTCAGAGGAGGCTGCTCTAAAGAGAGGGTGGGGTGAAGGGAATTTGCAGAGTAGAAGTTTGGATTAAATTTGGATCAGAAAAGGATGGAGATTAATGCGACTGAGTGACGGTCGCTCATCCACGTGGCATTGAAAAGGTCCCCGGTTCAATCTCGGCATCGGTTCAAAAGTCCACGTAGAAAAAGAGGAGAAAGGCTCTTCTCTGCCTGAGAGCTGCTGCCCATCTGTGAAGACCAGTCTTCTCCATCCTGCCTTACTCTAGTTATGTCGGACCCCCAGGTCCCATCATCCCCAGCCACCAGGACCAGCTGGGAACAATGGGAGATGCTGTCCAACACATCTGGGTGGGGACAGCTGGAATACTTGGATGGACCAACGTTAAGGCAGCTTCCTGTGTTCCTGTTTAAGTCAGCCTTCTATTCAGAACCATGAGGACTGGAACCTTACTTTGTCTTTAGAGGAAGGACCATAGCACCTGCTTTCAGTCCTCGTGTCTGCAGCAAAAAGGATTTCAGGGAGCAGGTGAGGGGGGAAAAACCTTTCTTTGCCAGAGACCCTGGAGGACTGCTGCCAGTAGACAATCTTGGGCAAGATTTTATTTATTATTTGGTTATTTTACAGGGATGGGCGTGGGCAGTTTTCCAGATGGGAAAAGATGGAATAGCTGCACAGGGCCTTTTGCTTGGTAGCGCCAGGAGTCCTCAGTCTGGAAACACCCCAAGAGGAGGAACAGAAGAGAGAAGTGGTGAAAAAGGCGGAGTGCAGGAGGGAGCTTGTGGGGACAGATGGCTAAGGAGAGAGATGAATGGAAAGCTGGAGAGGGAACATGTTAGATAACTCCTCCCCACCTCCTCCTGGCCCCATCCAGACTCACCTGCTTGGATCGATTCTGCACCCAGTCTCTGCAGCCTACATGTGGCTCAACCACGACCAAAGCTGAGCTTTAAATGGTGGGATTGTGCACGCACGCTCTCTCTGTCTCTGTGTGTGTGTGTGTGTGTGTGTGCAGGCCCCTGTTTTTAAAACACTAGCATTTGTCCTACCTAGCAAAACAAAAGGAAGGGGATGTTGCTACACCCAGAACTGAAAAACCACAATTGACTTCTGCAGGATGGACCCCACCCAAACTGGGTGCTGAAACCGTCACAAAAAATGAAGAAAAAAAAAAAAACAGCACCACCAAGTTCCACTGGCCATCTTACCCTTTGCTGAAGAACATGCAGTGCTGGGATATTGCTTCACAAAATGGAAATTGCCCTTTTCTTTAAATGATGAAAACAACAACAAAAACAGAAGCTAGGAACTAAATAACGTATCTTTACTGTAAGATCCTCAGGGCAGGGAACCTGTCCCCTTGCATTTGGAAAGTGCCATGCACAGATCTCAAGACTGGGCATCCCATGGAGCTCCAGAAGTTGTTGGGCTACACCTCCCATCATTCCTGACCCCCGGCCATGCTGGTTGGGGCTGATGGGACTTGGAGTCCAACAACATCTGGAGTGTCACAAGTTGCCCCACTCCTGACGTATATGCTGCTACAGTAATCTTGGTCACTGGCACATATCTTTGCCTCCTTTCCCTCTCCTTCCTCAGTTGCCTCCCCTGTGACAAATCACAGAGTCCAAGTTGGATTCGGGCAGGGATCTAGCCTCTAGTCCTTTGCAAAGAGCTCCGTGTTGTAGGATGCAGAAGGTTGCAGGTCCAGTCCCGGGCATCTTCGGTTACAAAGGTAACCGAAGTCCCGGGCATCTTCGGTTGCAGGCGATGGGAGAATCCCTATTTTTGCCTAAGACCAGATAAACATCCCATCGTGTCGCTTTCCCCAACCCCGTGGACCTCCAGATGTGTTGGACTGCAACTCCCATCAACCCCCTGCAGCCAGCAGGTGTGGATGATGGGGGTTGTAGTCCAAAACTTCTGGAGGGCACCGCATTGGGGGAAGGCTGCCATGACAGCTGACATCCCCACCCATGGGGGTCAGAGAACAGTTCCCCAATGGGGAGCGCCCACTTCCTCAGGGAGGAGACGTGGCCCAGCCCTAGTCCTCACTGTGGGAAGCTGTGTGGATCTAGAATTGGCCTCCACAGTCCCTTAGGTACCCATCGCTAGAGTCTACACAATTTTCTTTAGAATTTCCTCCTTTTAAAATCTCAATTTTAGGGGCCCAGAAGCTGTGGATGGGCAGCTTCTGGGCCCCTGCTCTGCTGCTCCCCTTTCTTATGGTTCTGGATCTTGAAACCGGACTGGGATCTAGGCTTTGGGGAACAGCCAAAAAATAGATAGGGATAACTGAAACCTGGTGGGATGACTCCCATGGCTGGAATACAGCAATTGAAGGGTATAACTTGTTCAAAAGGAACAGAAGCAACAGAAAGGGAGGTGGAGTTGCACTGTATGTTAAAAATACGTATCTCTGCACAGAGATACAGGAAGAGGAGCTTGGCAGCCCCATTGAGAGCATCTGGGTTAAAATAAAGGGGGCAAAGGATAAGACGAACATGGCGGTTGGAGTCTACTACCGACCACCCAATCAAGGAGAAGATGAGGATGAAACTTTTGAAAAGCAAATTGCCATTGTTTCAAGGAGGCATGATGTGGTAGTAATGGGGGACTTCAGTTTCCCTGATATCTGTGGGGAGACTTATTCAGCCAAACATGGCACCTCCAAGAAATTCCTGAGTTGTGCTGCTGATAACTTCCTCCTACAGAAAGTGGCGGAAGGAACGAGAGGATCGGCTATCCTTGACCTGATTCTAACCAACAGAGACGAGTTAGTGGATAAAGTGGCAGTTTCGGGAACTCTGGGGGAAAGTGACCATGTTATACTTGAGTTCTTGATTCTAAGGGGAGCAAAAGCTGAGTGTAGCCAAACACGTACCCTGGATTTTAGGAAAGCCAATTTTAACAAACTCAGAACAATGATAAGTAAGATCCCATGGCAAGCGACTCTAATGAGAAAAGGAGCCCAGGATGGGTGGGAGTTTTTAAAAAAGGAAATTTTAAAGGCACAATTGCAAACAATTCCCATAAGGAAAAAAGGCAGTGGGCAACAGAAGAAGCCAATGTGGCTTCACAATAAACTCAAAGATGACCTGAATACAAAAAAGGACACATATAGGAAGTGGAAGGAAGGACAGGCTACAAGGGAAGAGTACAGGCAGGTAGCACAGAACTGCAGGAATAGTGTCAGGAAGGCTAAAGCTGAGAATGAGCTAAGGTTAGCGAAGGATGCTAAAAACAAGAAAGCTTTCTTCAGATACATGCATAGTAAAAGACAGGGGAAAGAAATGGTGGTTCAACTACGCAATGAGGATGGCAAATTGATAACAGAAGACAAAGAAAAGGCAGAAGTGTTCAATTCCTACTTTGGCTCAGTCTTCTCCCAAAAGAGGGTCTATGACCCCCCCCCCGGGCAAACCTGAAGGGGCAGGATTGCAGCTTGAGATTGATAGGCAAATGGTCAAGGAGCACCGGATTACTCTGAACGAGTTTAAATCTCCAGGGCCTGATGAGCTGCATCCTAGAGTAATAAAGGAACTGGCAGAAGAACTCTCAGAGCCACTGTCTATTATCTTTGAGAAATCATGGAGGACAGGTATTGTTGTTTTTATGTATAGAGTGTTGTGAACCGCCCAGAGAGCTTCGGCTGTGGGGCGGTATATAAATGAAATGAATGAAATGAAATGAAGTGCCAGATGACTGGAGGAGGACAAATGTTTTTCCCATCTTCCAAAAGGGCAAGGAGGAGGAACCTGGGAACTATAGGCCAGTCAGTCTGACATCAATCCCAGGGAAAATTCTGGAGCAGATTATAAAGAAGTCAGTCTGCAAGCACCTTGGAAACAATGCAGTGATTACTAGAAGCCAGCATCGATTTGTCAAGAACAAATCCTGCCAGACTAATCTGATCTCATTTTTTGATCAGGTAACCTCCCTTGTGGACTGTGGGAATGCTGTGGACATCATATATCTGGACTTCAGCAAAGCTTTCGACAAAGTAGCTCATGATATCCTGATTGGCAAGCTAGCTAAAAGTGGGCTAGATGGAACAACTATCAGGTGGATCCACAATTGGCTACAGAATCGGACTCAAAGAGTGCTTATCAATGGTTCCTTCTCAAACTGGGGAGAGGTAACGAGTGGGGTACCACAAGGCTCGGTCCTGGGCCCAGTGCTCTTCAACATTTTTATCAATGACTTGGATGAGGAGGTACAGGGAATGCTTTTCAAATTTGCAGATGACACAAAGTTGGGTGGAACAGCTAATACTCTGGAAGACAGAAACAAAATTCAAAGCGACCTCGATAGGCTGGAGCGCTGGGCCGAAAACAACAGAATGAAATTTAATAGGGATAAATGCCAAGTGCTGCACCTAGGGAAAGGAAACCAAATGCAGAGTTACAGAATGGGGGCACTTGGCTCAACAATACTACAAGTGAGAAGGATCTTGGAATTGTTGTAGATCACAAACTGAATATGAGCCAGCAATGCGATGTGGCTGCAAAGAAGGCAAATGCTATTTTGGGCTGCATTAATAGAAGTATAGCTTCCAAATCGCGGGAAGTGATCATTCCCCTCTACTCGGCACTGGTTAGGCCTCATCTTGAGTACTGCGTCCAGTTCTGGGCACCACACTTTCAGAAGGACGTAGACAAACTGGAGAGGGTTCAGAGGTGGGCAACAAGGATGATAAAGGGACTGGAAACAAGGCCCTATGAGGAGAGACTGAAAGAACTGGGCATGTTTAGCCTTCAGAAGAGGAGACTGAGGGGAGATATAATCGCACTCTTCCAGTACTTGAAGGGTTGTCACAAACAGGAGGGCCAGGATCTCTTCTCGATCATCCCAGTTTGCAGGACACGGAATAATGGGCTCAAGTTACGGGAACCTAGATTCCACCTAAACATCAGGAAAAATTTCCTGACTGTCAGAGCAATAAGACAATGGAATCAACTACCTAGGGAGGTGGTGGGCTCTCCCACTCTAGAGGCATTCAAGGTGCGGCTGGACAGCCATCTGTCGGGGATGCTTTGACCTGGATTCCTGCATTGAGCAGGGGGTTGGACTCGATGGCCTTGTAGGCCCCTTCCAACTCTACTTTTCTATGATTCTATACAGAAGTACAAAAAATATTTAGGGAAAACACACACACAAAAGTGGGGAAAACAGCGAAAATAGCCAAATGCAGTCTGAGCATGCCCAGTGGGCATGGAATGCTGACTGAGGGAGCAGGGATGGAACGGAGTGTCGTGGAAGAGGGCTTGGATAGCGGGTGACTAGAACCCCATATAAACGCACTGCACGCTGCGACATTTTGTTGACAGGCTCACTTGTAGTCCCTTTTTAAAAAATATATATATAATTTTTATTGTGATTCTCAATAAATCAAGACAAAAACAAGTAAAAGGCCATAAAAAATAAAATAAGATAAATTATTACAGTTTTCTTACGTGAGATTTGAATAGATCAATTACGATAGATACATATTTAATGTATAACCCTATATATTTTATATAAAGTGAGATATACTACTATACGTAGGCAAAGTTATACATAGGCTTCAACAAAAGCAGACCAAGTGTCCATATCTTGATCCATTTGTGGATTATGCCTAAAGACCACCTGTTCAAAAATTGAAAGCATTGTTAAGTCCTCAACCCATTGCATCATCAAAGGTGGCTGTTTGTCCTTCCGATGATGTAATATTAGTCTTCTAGCTGTCAAAAAAGTGTAGAAAATTCATTTACATTGATCTTGTGTTAAGTTCCAAGAAGCAGGTAGATAGTTATGAAGAACATGCACATCAGTAAATATTAAAGAGCATTCCATCACAAAGTTTATACGTATTATGACCTCCTGCCAACAAAATGCAGCCATTGGACACTGCAAAGAATATGGGTAAGAGAAGCAGTAGCTGTATTACACCTCCAACAGTTAGCTAATTTAGACAAACCCTTATTAAGTAGATGTTGTGGCATCCAATATACACGGAAAGTAAATTTTTGCTGAATTAGATATAACCTAAGACAGTGATGGCGAACCTTTTTGAGTCCGAGTGCCCAAACTGCAACACAAAACCAACTTATTTATTTCAAAGTGCCAACACTGCAATTAAACCTGAATACTGAGGTTTTAGTTTTAGAAAAACAACTCATACAGTTGTCCGAACTAACTAACAACTTTTGTCTTTAAAGAAAAACACAATAACAGAGCTTTCAATGATCAAACAGTTTTTTGTTGAGAAAAAAAATTTACTCAAAAAATTATTATAGTACTACATTGTACACATAGCCTGAAGGGAATTTATACAAACTTTTTAAATAATTAGGCACATGTATTTTTGGATAAGGGATTCTCAACTTGTAATATGATTATATGCCAGACTGAAATTGTATGGGGCAAGCTTTACCCCGGGTCCTTTCCCTGCTTCTACAGGTGTCGGATTAGTAAAAGTAGAAGTCAACCTGTACTAGGATGAGCAAGATAAACAAGAAAACTAAACGTGCTTAACACATTTTAAACACTTTATGTCTTGGACTGCAAACACTGCATTAGGTAAAAGTTTGCATTGGGCATGCTTTTGCACAATTAATGTGAATTTTGCTATTGCATGCATGCTGATAATTTGTCAAACCTTGGCTCACACTCCGTTAGTTTGAGAGCAACACATGCAGCACTCAGGTCAACTGTTAGGGCTTTACATCCAAGCCATGCTCTGTGCATCATTCTTCAAAATCTTTTAAATGTGATAACGATGTAGAAAAGAATTCTGTAACAGGAATTCTAGAATAAAATCATTCTGTTCCACACTGTGAGAAAGAACAAGATCATTAGTGTTTTGCAGAAGGGGACGGTCTTTTCGCGGTCTGGTGACCAATGGCTCGAGTGCCCACAGAGAGGTCCCTGCGTGCCAGCTGTTTCACCCGTGCCATAGGTTCGCCATCACTGACCTAAGATCTGTTAATCCTTCTCAGATAGATTAACAGCAATCGATTGGGCAGAATAGGACAACTGAGTTCACTATTCCATTCTTGCTTAAGACCCTGCATATCATATTAATTCACCGATAGCAGATATTTATCATCCTGGATCGTGCATTAATAAGTAATTCTAATAAAAAAAGGCAATCCTTTCGAAAGTTTTTTGAAAAAACCCTGAATCCAAAATAGGAGCACTCCACACTGCAACATTTTGTTGCCAGACCCACTAGTAGAACCACAATGTGTATGCATGTGCACTTACAAGGATGTAAAGGTAGAGAAAAGATGCCTCCGCACCCACACGAACGATATTGATGAGTTTAGGGACTGGAGAGGGGTTCAAAATGTGACACAAGTGCTGGGGGGGGGGTCGCTTACCCACAGCCAAAACAGGCCGTGTCCTTGTTTTGGGCGATGCATGTTTGGGGGCAATGTATAAGTGGCCGGCCTAACTTCAACCCCCTACTCTCCCTTCTTACCATTCTTTATTGTGAATTTGGTCATGGACCAGACAGCCCTTAAAATAGAGGATGCCTCAAAACAGAGAAGGGCTTGGGCAAGATGTGGCCCTCCAGATGTTTTGACCCACAACTCCCATCATCCCTCACTTTGGGCTATGCTGGCTAGGGCTGATGGGAGTTGCCGGCCAAAATATCTGGAGGGCCACAAGTTGCCCACCCCTGAAGTAGAGGATGCCTGCATGTAGAGGACTGTCCTTTGCAAAGGAGGGCACCGGGCCACGCTACTGATCCAGCAGGGCTCTCCTCCTTGTGTCTGTATTGCTTTAGCAAGCCCTGGTCAGAGTCTGGGATTTGACAAAAAGGATGTTAGTATTCTTTAGTGATCCAGGTAGACCAGTGGATGTCTCGTTTATGGAAACACTGTTGGGAGATGGTTTCATCAGACAGAATGTCTGGAATGAAAGAAGCCGTCACAGTTGGGTTGTGCTCCAGTTATATATCTGTAAATAAAGCAAATGTTACAGAAAAACACACCGAATCTCCAATGATTATCTCCTCTGCAAAAGAGATCAAACTTGGGTATTACTGCCCCAGAAAACCTCTTATGGGTTGGGATAGTGGGAAGAAGATAATCATGTCATTGAATTTCTAAAAGTGGCAAAAACTAGACATGATTTGTAGAAAGAGCCTTTTTTGTTGAAATTTTTGTTTTCACAGGTTTGATCGTTCTTCAAAGCAGGGTTGGGGAACCTCTTTTGGTCAAGGGCGCATTCCCTCAGGCATAATCTTTCAGGGACCACATGACAGCGGTGGGCAGGATCCAAAAGTGGGCAGGCCCATCCCCCTTTTCTCTTTCTCTCTCTCTTTTTCTGCAACCCCTTTTGTCTCCCTCCCTCTGACACTCCCTCCCCTCTATCCTCTCTGACACCACCTTCTTTCCTTGGCAACCTCTTTTCTCTTTCTCTGTCTGACACAACTTCTTTTGCTCTTTCTGCTACCCCCCCTCTGACACTCCCTCCGATCTGACACCACCTTTTCTCTTTCACTGACATCTCCTTTTCTCTGACATCTTTCCCATCTCTCTTGCTGACACCCATTTCTCTCTCTGACTCTCCCTTCTATGTGTCTGACACTGACCTCTCTCACTTGCTTTAACATCTCATTTTCTCTCTCTGCCACACCCTCTCTCTGCCTTCCCATTATCTCTCTCTCTCTCTCTGACACTCTTTATCTGGAATGCCCAGTGAGCTGCCACTTAAGGGGCAGCGGTTTCCGTAATTATAGCCAAGGGCCACAGGTTGTGCACCCTTGCTCTAAAAGAGCAACCACAAACTCTTACAAATGTCCTCTACATAGAGGTGGGGCAGGAAAGATTTCGTTCCACTTAAACAAACAAACAAAAGTATATAAATGCCATATTATCATGGTGCTCTCTTGTCTGTATCACAGACTTGCATCACTTTTGCCTGTGTAAAGCAGACCATTTATCACAGTGCTGAAAAGCTGTGGAGGAGGAGATCGGAAGAGGAGGAGAATATGTAGCACTTCGTGGTAGAGGGGTGCAGTAGCTTCTCGGGGTGCTCATTCGCAGCCGGTCATCACGTCCCAAAGGCAGCAGCAGCAAAGCGCAGCGCAGCAGGCTCGCAGGCAGGTATCTGCGCCCGACGTATCCCTGCTCCGATCTTGCATGACGTACATCGGCTGACCCGGAGGAGCAGAATGGGGTGGGTAGACTGGGTAGCCATATGGTGGGTAACTCTGGAAGCCTTGATGACCTGTGGGATAGCTCCCAGGCGGATAGGCTGAATATGGTTGAGGTTGTCCAAGTGGCTGATGGCTGTATGGTGGGAATGGCACAATTGTTGTCGGAAGTTGGGTAGCCATAGAGGATTCTGGCCTGCTTCACGGAAGCCTCTTGGCTGGCTGGCTGGCTGGCTCCCTCCTGCTGTTGCTATGGACGGAAGGATGGAAAAACCTTTATTGAACGGACAAACTCCTTCCTGTCAAACGCGCTGTAGAACTTGGAGCGGTGATGGAAGCAGCAGCAGCAAGGGAAGAAGCAGTGGGAAGGCCCACATCAAGCTGGGGAAGAAAGGTACAAACTGGCTGCTGAATAAATCAACGGACAACCGACCCGAGGCACAACTCTTTTTTAAAAAAATAAATTTTATTTAGTTATTATAAACTACATACAAAACTATAAAACAAAAATGTACAACTAGAATAAATCATAAGGTGCACCCCCCACCCGTCTAGGGACCAACTGATATACTTCCATCCCCTTGATCAATTCAATTCCACATTCCAAAAATATAACATGTCCTGACAAGGCATGCTCCCCTTCCCCTTTATTAATACATAGTCTAGTAATTGATTCCATATATCCACTCAATTATTCTTCTTTAACTGTCCCTTTTTGCATTTGATACTACAAGTTAGTTTATCTGAGGCACCGCTCTGTGCTATCAGTGGGGGAAAGGATTTCACTTGGAATATCGGAAGCTGCTTTATACCATCCGAACCGCTGGCCCATCCTAGCTCAGTACTGCTCACAAGGAGAGGTGCAGCTCTTCCAGGTCTCAGACAGAAGTCTTTCCCCAGCCCTGCCTTGAAATACCGGGGATTGAACCCAAGACATTCTACATCAGTGGCTCTTAACCTTTTTGATGTCTCACCTCCCTTGTGAAAAATCTTTTGACCCACACCTCTCGTGCGTTAACGGCCCAAAATTTAGGCTTAGGCAGGACGAGTTTGCATTTTTTTAGTTTATGCTCTGTCTCTGGACTAAAAAAAAAAAAAAAAAGCATATTCAATTAAATGAACGGCGTAGCTCCCAAGATTAGTAGAAAGAAATAAGGTTGGGCCAACCGCCAAGCTGCACTGCTATGTACTTGTAAAATAAACAATTTATAGTTGAGGGGCTGCTCACTCACACCTGCCCTGGAGTCAGTCCAAACCTCCCCTGGGGAGGCATACCCCACAGGTTAAGAACCCCATGCAAAGCAGGTGCTCAGCCACTGGGCTATGGTCCTTTCCCTAAACATAAAATGAGGACCCCAGTCCTCATGGTCCTGAATAAAGGGCTGATAGAAAAAGGAACACAGGAAGCTCCCTTGCACCAAGTCAAACCATTAGTTCATCTAGCTCAGTGTTGCCTGCACAAGGGGTGATGAACCTCCATCAGCCTGAGGGCTGAATTCAATTTTGGAGCAGCTCTTTGGGGCAGAATTCCAGTGGTGGGCGGGGCCAAAGGCAGAAGGGGTGGGGTCAAAATACAAAAATGCCAGCAGCATATTTTAGCTTAAACCTCTTGCTGCCAGTAACTGAGAGCTTCAGCCTTCTAGAGAACTGCACAAAAGCCAGGAAACCACCAAACCGTCAAAGCCTTTCAGGGAAAAAGGGTGTGGGGCCAAGGGAAGAGGGCGTGGTCCTTTGAGAGCTCGGGACGGCTGAACTGGGACACCAGGAGGGCTGGATTTGGTCCTTGGACCTGAGGTTCCCAATCCCTGGTACAGGGTGCAGCCTGGTTTTGAATGTTACTTCTCATTTATCATTGCTTTTATTATGGCTTTATTACATTTTAAGTTTCACCGTGCACCACGTTGGGAGGGTTTGCCATTAAAAGGTGGCTTATCCGCCTTTAAAATCAATCAGTAAATATACCCTCTTTGGAACGGTCACTCACCTTGAGAGTCATAGAGGTGTTGAGGGAAAAGACAAGAGCCCCATACCCCAAAGCAGACTGTCACTCTAACGGATCCAAAACTAGGAAAGGGAGGGAACCGAGTTCAGGGAACATGAACAATCTCTGGTCCTCTCTGGCCAGGACTGACCAGGGTGGGGCTATAGCCAACCGGTCCTTCCTAAGCTATCCTTTTGTGACATCATCACTCCTCCAGGAGGAGGCCTATCCCAGGAGGAAGGAAAGTTCCCGGGTGACCAGCCAGATGGGCGATTCATATTAAATGTAATAATAAATAAATAAATAGGATTAACCAGTTAGTCCCCATCCCATCCCATAGTCCAGTTGAAAACCTGCGTTTGGGGTAGGCAGACCTCAGGTTTAAGAGATCTGCTTTTTCTTTTTCTTCTTTTTACTGGAACCCCAAGATCCACCACCAACTGGAGCCAGGTGCAAACTAGCAGTTCAGGCAGGCTGACAAACATACTCTAAGAATTCTTTTTTAAAAATGTGTTTAAAAGTATTTTTATCCCACCCACCCCCCACCCCCACCCCCGCCAAAGAAGGCTCCTCAAACAGCCACTTACCAATCAGCAAAAAAAAAGGATAGTCCCTGCCTGCAGGCTTAGAATCTAAAAATATATGGCACATAGGGAAAATGTGATGGGGAGGGAAAAGAAAGCTGACCCCATACGTCAGCCAGACAGAGAGTCGCTGGGGAGAGCTCGCTTCGCTTCACCCTGCCCTGCCAGAAGGAACACAGATCTCCAACAGACAGTTCCCTGGGACTGCAAACCCTGGTCTTATCTATTGGCCAGAGAACCAAGGGCCACTACTAGGAGGCTGCACTGCCCCCCAGTGGCAGCTTGTGGACAATCTCACTGCTGGGGCAGACAGTAGGTCAGCAGAGGCTGAGCCAAGTGGGGGGAGGGGTCACGGGGGCGAAGGCAACCATGCCTAGTTTGCAACACAGCCTTCTCCTTTGCAAAACCCTAGGATTGCACCCATAACTTTTTCCTCATCCCTCCCTATCCTTTTTCCTTGCATGCCATGTCATTTTTAGATTGTATAAGCCTACGGGTAGGGACTGCCTTCTTTTACTGATTATTTGTAAGCTGCTTCAGGAGGCTTTTTGGCTGAGGAGTGAGATAAAATACTCTAAACTATTTTTTTTTTTTTAAGGAAAGAAAAGATGAGAATCTGTAACTGTCTACAAGCCCAGCTGACTGCTCCTAGACTATATCAAAAACAAAACAAAAAAAGGGTGAAAGGATCCTACAGCAACCGGCAGCAACCTTGTTGGGCCCCAGCATGACCATTTCAGCATGTATTCCACTGAGAAAGATGAAATTACCATAAAAGTGTGTTACTTTAGCTTAATCATGCCCCATTCCTCCACCCCTCGCTTAGTGGGTGATCTCACTTGGTCCTATTAGCCTTCTTTGGCAAATTCTGTACGTGTCTACTCGGAAGCATATTTCCCAGGCAAGTGAGTATATGCTGGCAGCCTCAATTGTAATAGCCCACCTCCACCACCACCCCAAAAAGAAAGAAAGAAAGAAAGAAAGGGGGGGGGGAGAGGAAAGATTGATAATTACAATGGAATTATCTCCTGGTAAGAGTACATGGGATTTGCAGCCTAAATTAAAAATAGTAAACTTGTAGTGTAAACAGGACCCATAAATATGACAGTGACCCACCCACCCTCAACCACCGCATTCTTTCTTCACTGCTGCTTTACACACCAACAGGAAAAGAGATCAAAAGATAATACACACACTCACCTCAGCTGAAACAAATATCACAGCCAGCCAGCCAGCCCCCCCCCCCCCCAATTCTGTCTTTACACACCAGCAGGAAATATCAATAGAGCATACATACAGTCACCACAGAACACAGTTCACCCAATTATATACCACATCAAACATACCAGTTAAAAACATTAATTTATGTTGCCCAGTATTTTTAAATGCAGGAAAAAATGTGCAAGCATTACAAGCCTGAAACTACGACTGGTTTTCACTCCCAACCAGTACAGATTGTAAGGCTGCAATCCTATACACATTTACCTGGGAGTAAGTCCCATTGAACTCAGTGGAGCTTACTTCTGAGTACACATGTATAGGATTGAACTGAAAAATAGCAGCAGCAGCAAAAGCAAAAGAATGAAAGTAAATACCTACCTCACAGGGTTATTGTGAGGATAAAAATGGAGAGGAGGAGCATAATTATGTAAGCCGCCTTGAGTTCCTTGAAGGAAAAAAGGTGGGGTATAAACGTAAATAAATAAATAAATAAATTTTGGGGGATTCCTGACTCTGAGGAGAGCTGAGGTTGTCCGTGTCTGGCCACTGCCCAGCAAGCATAACACACGGCCTCACACAAACAGTATTTTATAAAATTACGATTGTGAATATGATCTTGTTGCTAGTTACTTGCTCTCATCTCTCTGCTAAGCTTAAGAAGAAAGCCAGGTGACCGGCCAGATGGGCAATTAATAAATATAAGAAATAAATAAATGAAAGAGCCTGTTCCTTCAGAACAGGGTGCTCAATGGAGCAGAAGGATGTGGCAACATCAACAGAATAGCATTAACATTATATACATAGTGGAACAGAGAGAAACTGCTGCTCCTGCCCTCTGTGACTGTCTGTTTGTGATCTCCCTGCCTCTATCCCACCCCGCTTGCATTGTACAAGTTCCAGTCATGTGGTATCATGTGACTGAGATGGGAGATTTTGCAGATGTCTGATTATTTTGCAGATTTCTGTTTGGCTGAGGCCGGATACTTTTCCAGTATCAGAGACAGTGTGCCTATGTACTCAGGTTGCAGGGGAACATGGGTGGGAAGGTGCTGTTGCTGCACTCCTGTCCTGCTTGTGGGATTCCCGTGGGCAGCTGGTTGGCCACTGTGTGAACAGAATGCTGGACTAGAAGGACCCCGGGTCTGATCCAGCCTCAGGGCTCTTCTGATGTTCTTATGATCCCCTTCATAGCCGTCATGCCCTACCTGGAGGAGGATTCATCTGATGAAGAAGAGGAGGGGGAGAGCCAGCACAACGGGCCCCAGCCAGGGCCAGGCGAGGAACTGGAGGCTTCGACTGACAGCCCTCCCCCTGGAGCCATTAGAAGAACAGCCTGATCCCTCCTGGAACTCTTGCATATGACCTTGGACTGGGCTGATTTCTCTCTTTGTTATTCCTTAGACCAGGGCTCTCCAACCTTGGCTCCCCAGATGTTGCTGGCCTACAGCTCCCAGCATACCCAGCCAGCATGGCTAATGGCAAGGGATTCTGGGAGCTGTAGTCCAGCAACATCTGGGGACCCAAGGTTGGAGAGCCCTGCCTTAGACTATCCGAGCCTGGACCGGGGCACTTGCAGGCCTAGGAGCAGGACAATAGCCATGAGACAGATGATGGGAAGGAGAGAGCAACCCATCTATTTCTTTTCTCTGGCTCACAGCCAGAGAACGCTCTTGAGTCATCCAGGCTTTTGGCCTGAGAAAGGTACAGGCCATCCTGGCCCCTCGCTGAAAGGCGTTCTCTTCCCCTACAGGCATTTGCATAGGAAAAACACAGTAGTTCCTGGGAGAATGTTCTGAGCATGTGCGACTTATCACATGTGCCCAGTGCCCCCCCCCCTGCCAAAACACGCAGTAAAGAAGAACAGGGTGTTGCACTGTTGCTGCCAACCACTTTGCATTGCATCCCACGGAGGGAAACAAGTTCTGGGAGACAAGCAGTGGGAAGCAGGTTGGGCAGGCCAGGTTAGGTGGAGCGCCACCCCCTTTGCCCTCTACAATGAGCCACACCTGCCCCCACCTCCCAGGATTAAGAACACAGGAAAGGGGAGACCAACCTAGCCCCTTACATCCAGGGATGGGGACTCGGAATCCAGGACTCATGAGTCGGACTGAGTCCCCCCTCTGACTCGAGTCAGACTCGAGTCCCAATATTTTTAATGGGACTCAAGACTCGACTCGGGACTCGAGTCCCAATATTTTTAATGGGACTCGAGACTCCACTCGGGACCAAGGACCCGTGTTCCAAAATCGTGTTCCTCAAATGCAACATGGATAGGTTTTAGGAAGTACAGCAAGTTTATTTTTTAAAATTATTTTCCTAAAATGCAACCTTTCAGACATTTTGGGCTTGGCTGCCTCTGCCTGCCTGTTTGGGGTTCCCAGCCTCGTCTGCCTGCTTGGTCTCTTCTTAACCAGTTCCACAGTTTGAATTGTCCAAGACAAAGGCCTCTGCCTACCTGACTGTTTTGGGGTTCCAATCCCTGCCTCCTCTGACTGTCTGATTATTTTAGGTTTGTCTGCCTGGTCTGTTCTTGCCAAAATCAGTTGCAGAGTTTTGAAATAAAAAGGCACCCTTGTGCCTAGAATTTATTTAGGCCACACATCTGAAATAGCCTTATTTTGTTGGGAAAACCCCCCATTGATTTTAATAGGGACTCGTGGAGTCAGCTTTGGGAGTGACTTGTGACTCGTGAGTCACCATTTTGGACCAAGGACTCGGACTCAAGACTCGGGTCCAAAGACTCGTGACTTGACTCGTGACTCGAAACCAAGGACTCTTCAACATCCCTGCTTACATCAGCCACAGAAGGAACAGCTGCAACTCTTCTCTCGGGCAGCAGAAGCTTGAAAGCTCCTGCTCCTTGCGCGCTACCCTTGGAAAGGGTGGTCTTGGAAGTCCTACCTAGACACTGCGCAGCCGTCGGAGGAGGAAAGCGCACAGGATGACGTCAGCGTTATAATCCCGCGAGCTTTCCTCCTCCTCCGACGGCTGCGGAACCACCGATCGGCCGCCAGGCCGGATAAAAAGACATGGTGGGACGGATGTGGCCCACGGGCCGTAGTTTGAGGACCCCTGGTCTAAGGACACTGGCATTAATTACTCAGGAGCTCACTTGATGCATCTTTCTACATGCATGAGCCTGAGGATCTAAAATGGCAGTGCACGCACCTACAGATAAATTGGGAGAATTTATATTTATCTCCTCACATGGGAGTGGTGTCATTGATGTAATCAATTATCGGAGGGGTGAAGTGGAAACCCTCTTCCAGTGATCAGATCAGACCAGAGGCAAGGAGAGGGGGGGAAACGGGCAGTGGGGGAAGCCAAAATTGAGGGAGCAATGGAAGGAGAGGGGGAAGTCCTCTGGCAAGGGTGTCTGTCTCCCCACTCCCTGCAACAGCTTATTGAGTGGGGAGGAAGAAGGGGAGAGAGAGAGAGAGGGAGAGAGAGGGAGAGAGAGAAAAGGGAGTGGCAGAAAGAAAGCGAGGAAAGGGGTGGCCGTGCCTCACCTATATTCAGCCCTAGCTTAATAAATGTAAATAATAATAATAATAATAGCTCCACCCACTTGTGGCTCTGACTCTGCCCACTGCCAATATTTAGCCCTTGATACATTTGCCCCCAGGGGAATGTGGCCCTTGACAGAAAAAGGGTTCCCAACCCCTGACAGATTATGGAGAAAAATGGATATATATATATATATATATATATATATATGAAGACCCACAACAATCTAAAAAAATTAAGTTTCTAAAAATGCCTGGGAGAAAAGAAAGGCCTTTGCCTGGCATCGAAAAGATAACAATGTCGGTGCCAGGCAAGCCTCCTTGGGCAGGGTGTTCCATAAATGGCAAGCCACAGCTGAGAAGGCCCTCTTGCTTGTCATCACCTGCCTCACTTCCTTCAGCGAGCGCATCTGGATGACAGTGTATTTTAATTATTGCTATTATTATTATTATTATTATTATTATTATTATTACTACTACTACTACTACTACTACTACTATTATTATTATTTCCATTTCTATACCACCCAATAGTCGAAGCTCTCTGGGCGGTTTATAACTACATATAATCAGTTAACAAGACAGTCCCTGCCCGCAGTCTTACAATCTTATAATCTATATAATGCCTTTCAGGATTAAAAAACTAACATGACAGCTTAGAAGACAACCATACCTTAATAAAAATGACTATAAAACAATATTAAAAACAGGAAGTCTTAAGGATCCATCCCATGGGGCAGTTGATGGTAGAAAGCCCTGTGGGGAAAAGGAGGGACAGTCCAGCTAGAGTGGGGGCCAGAGATGATCTTTGCCTGCATCGCTCTCTCTTGGGAGGGTACCACTCCTCTTCTTCCAGCAGGTGGTGGAGGCTATCCTGTTCTGTCAGGCTTTTTGTGTGAATTAAGTTCCTCATCTTTGTCCCGTGTTCCTGCAGTTGTCTGTTAATTTTATAGTTATAGTCTCAGAAAGGGTATATTGGGAGTCACTGGGGCTTGAACTGGTAACCTTTGGGTTTGTGTGCAGCTGTCCCCTGTGGTGAGCCACTCAACTGCACGTTGCAGCCCCTGCATAAACAATTTAGAATCCTTAGGCCCTGGACTGACTTTGCCTACCCAGGCTGGCCATTGGACCCTCCTGGACAGGTAGGAGTATAAAAGAGCTTCCTGTTCCACTTTGAGTCTTCCTTGAGCAACAAGGTCTTCCTGAGCTCTGATGTGTTCCTGTATCCTTGGCTGTTCTTTGGTCCTGACCAGTGGCTTGTCCCAGGACTCCTCCTGGCTCATCTCAGACTGCTGCCCACAGCCCAGTTGTACTGGGGGCAGCTTGGCTTGGCTTGGCTTGGCTTCTTGAGGGTGGAGTTAGAGCTTAAAGACGAGGATATGTACCAAAAAGCTTTCAGAGCCAGAAGCAAGAGCTTCCAGTCGAGCCTCATCAAAACCTCCCAGCATGTGAGCCATTTTCCAGTGCCGCTGCTCCTTCCTTCTCCACTTCACTTCTTCCCCCCACCCCGCCCTGAACCCTACTTCAGTCTTCTTCAAAAAACCTATGCCTTCCAGTCACCTGGGACTTCAACTCCCATCAGCTCCAGCAAGCATGACCAATGGTCAGGAATGCTGGGAGTTGTAGTCCAAAACCTCTGGAGGGCACCAGGTTGGGGGAGGCTGCCCTACTTTATGGACCACACAGCCTCTTATCACCCTGCCCAGCAACTCTTCAAATAAATAACGCTCCAATTATCATGGCCTGGAACTGAAGAGATAGTAGATAACGGCAGCAGAAAGATCAGATAGCCACAGGTCGTGGTTTCCAACTGCCACATGGCTTTTTTTTTTTTTTTTAATGGTTCTGCTTGCAATTAGATTGCTATTTTATCTTTTCTTATCTTTTGTACATCACTTTGGGGCCCAATCATCTATGAAGTAACATTAAAAACAGCTTAACATAATGTAATTGAAATCTAGATAAGTGTCCTCTTGGGCCAGACCAAAGGGTCTGTGTAGTCCAGCATTCTCCTTCTCACAGTGGCCAACCAGATGCCAATGGGAGGCCTACAAGTAGGGCATGAAAACAATGGCCCTCCCATGTTCCTTATCCTTGGCATTTAGTAATCTGAGATAGACCGCCCCAGTGCAAAAAGGATCCATTTCACTATTGTAATAGAGCACCATCAGAAAAGCCCTGCTGGCTCGTACCAAAGGTCCATCTAGTCCAGCATCCAGTTTTCCACAGTGGCCTCAGAGAAGCCTACAAACGGCCATGCTCCTGCTGGAGGAAACCTCCCCTCAGGAGGAGCTAGAGCTGCCAGAAACAGACAACGCCAAGCAGCAACCCATGTCAGGAGACCTGAGGGAGTCTGGACCCCCAGGGGAGGCCACCACTAGTTCATGCCCACAGGAGGAGGGGAGTTCTGCCTCTGAGGTGGAGGCTGGGTGACCACCCAGCCCCTGAGAACATTGTTGCCTCAAAGAGGTAGGCCAATAGGCTACTTTGAGAAGACGTGCTCGATTACAAAGGAGGACTCCTCAGGAGTAAGGCTGTCCTCCCAAGTAGGACTTTTGCCAGAGGGCCAGTAACACACTGCAGCTGAGCCCTGGGTGGGGCTCAGGAAGCTCCGGCTATATAATAAGCCTTCAGCTTTAGCCTAGCCAGTGCTGGAACAACATTGTTCTTTCAGCTCTACTGCTGTGTTTTCTGGACCTTGCCTTGTGATGGACCCTCCATGCCACTGACTGCTGCTTGACTCTGCTTCTGGACTGTGTATTGTCTCTGACTGCTTAACTGGGCTTTGACCTTGGTTTGTATCTTGACCCCGTCCCTGCCTTCGCCTGTTCCCATCCTGGACTGAAACCTTTGTGCTGGACCATTTGCCTGTTTGTTGCCTGGCCTTTTTGGGTTGCCCCATGATATGCTGTAAAGCTGAGTCTGATTCAGCCATAGCAGGACACAGAAACAAGGCATGAGGACCATTGTGCCCCCCTGCTTTTGTTCCCCAGCAACTGGTGTTTAGACTCTCCCAGCCAGCCTCCCCCTAGTCTGGCAGACCCCTAGCCCATCTTACCTCCAGAAGCAAGCCAGAAGCCCATCCGTCTCCGAGGTATCTGAGTTCCTGACAGAGGCTGGCTGTTGTGTCTTTGAATGTCTGATCCGTTCCTATCACCCCTGCTGTGTGGCTGAAAATTCCACATTACCATAGAGCAGTGTTCTCCAACCTTGGGTCCCCAGATGTTTTTGGCCTACAGCTCCCAGCATGCCCCAGCCATGGCTATGCTGGCTGGGGCATGCTGGGAGTTGTAGGCCAAAAACATCTGGGGACCCAAGGTTGGAGAACACTGCCACAGAGGCTAAGGTGCTGTCCAGTGGCACAGAGGCCAAGATACTCTGGATAGCAGGTACCGTAAGCTGTCCAGCAAGGAGCCATCAGGAGCACGACAACATTAGATGTTGCTTAGCACTGGCTGAGTCTGAGCTGTGCAGCTCCATTTTATTCCTGTTCTGCCTTTACGGCCCCTGATCCAGAGATTGCAAGGAGTCCTCCTTGTGAGTAGAACTTAGGGATGGTCAACCTCGTACTGCCAGATTGAAACTGCACCTCTGGTTCTGGGCTTCTGTTCTGTTCAGACATGCTGCCAACTCTGGTCCTGGGGATGATTTTGATGGGTTTTGAATGGGGGGGGGGGGGGTGAGAGAGAGAGAGAAAGAAGCCAGGGTGCATTGTTTCTTACAAACGTGTAGCCTCCTTAAATGGGGTATCTGCTATGGCTGGTCCCAGGAGGCTTATCAATATCTGCTGACTTCCCTTGAACTCTGTAAGTACTAGAGCAAGAAATACGGTATCCCTCTTCCTCCAAGGTCACATCCAGTTCTGGGCTGGCGCTTCCAGGAACATTGTGGGGCATGACAGTGTCATAGCGCTGGGTCTCCCTCCTTCCATGCAATGACTCACCCAACAATATAGAGGATAGGTAATTTTTAGACAATCTTAAAAAGCAATATATAGCAAGCAATGGATGAGAGCCCACAGCTTGATGGCTGAACATGTGCTGCGCATGCAGGTTCAATCCCTGGCATTGCCACTTAAACGGGAACAGGGAGCATCACCACCACCACCATCACTTTTAATTTGTATGCCGCTTTCCCACACAATGTGCCCAAAGTGGCTCACAACGCAAGAACAGCAGTACAAAAAAACAAGAATGCACATCACTCCATCAACTGCAATGATACATCATTGCCATAACAATTCATTTCACAAATACTAACCTAATTAATTACTTACAATTTAAATTAATTACAAAATAGGCAATATCAACCAATACGGCACAATGCCAGTTTATGTTATTCAGTAATGCGTAAGCCAAGACAAAAACACCAAGCCTTTTGAATGCATTGACGCATTAACAAATAACCACTTCCCCCAAAGGTGCCAAATGCAGGAAATAGCGTCCAGGTGTCTTACAAGCTGCAGCCACTGATCTCTCCCATGCCTGTCTCACTCATGCTGGTGCAGTTTTTAGGGTTCCAGCAGAAATGGGGTGGGGGGGGGGTGATGCTTAATCTTCCCCCTGTGCTCCAGGTATCTCTGGAGCAGGTGATGGGAATGAGCTGGAGGAGGCAACACTGAGGTAGACAGACAAATAGCCTGACCTGGTCTATCAGCTTCCTATAGTTCTTGGGGAGGGATCTTCTTAGCTCAGTGGGAGAGCACCTGCTTTGCAAGCAGAAGGTCCCAGGTTCGATTCCTGGCATCCCCAATGAGAAGGATAGAAAGGAACATGAGTAGCTGCCCTATAACGAATCAGACCATTGCTCCATCAAGTTCAGTATTCTCTGCACTGACTTGGCAGTGGTTCTCCACGGTTTCAGGTGGGTGCCGTTCCCAGCCCTACCTATAGATTCCAGGAACTGAATCTGGGATCTTCCGCCTGCAAAGCAGGGGCTCTATATCTTTTATTTGCTCATTTATTACATTTATATCCTGCCTTTCCCCCCTCTTATTTATTTATTTATTTATTTATTTATTGTATTTATGAATCGCCCATCTGGCCAGCAAACCGGCCACTCTACTTGCAAGGAACCAAAGGCGGCTTACATGATCCTCCTCCTCTCCATTTTATCCTTACAACAACCCTGTGAGGTAGGTTAGGCTGAGGGTCGGTGACTGGCCAGAAGTCACCCAGTGAGCTTCATGGCCGAGTGGGGACTAGAACCCGGGTCTCCTGAGCTCCAGTCCAGCACTCTAACCACTACTCCACACTGGCTCTTTAGCACTGAACTATGCTCCTTCCCTTAAATATAAAGTAAGACTCCAGTCCTCATGATTCTAAATAAAAGGCTAATTTAAATAGGAACATAGAAAGCTGCCTTACGCTGAGTTGGACCGTTGGTTTTTGTAGCTTGGTATTGTCCGCACTCACTGCCAGCAGCTGTCCTGCCCCCTCTGGAGGATTCCTCTTCAGCGGATGAGCTGCAGCGCCCCAAGCCAAACATTGCGGAGGAGCTGCCCCTGGGCGGGTGCGCACGTAACCGTAACCCATCGTGGTGATTTACCGCAATGGGTTGGTTGAACCTGTGAAGCACCATCGATGAGCTCAACACACAACCGGGCTCATTGTGGGTGCTTCAATCCCTCCCCCACTCACTCTTTCCCCGTCGTTCCTCCCAGTGGTATCCCCGGGGACACTGCAGGGAGCAAGGAGTGCCCTCTCCCTGACAACTTCAAGGAACGAGCCTTGTTTGTGCAACGGGACAAATAGGATTTTTTAAAAAATCCTATTTGTCCCCATTGCACAAACAGGGCTCATTCCCTGAAGCACAGTGGGGGCAACCTCCACCTTGACTGGGGCAACTTCCAAAGGGCTGTCCTTACCGGGCAATCCCCTGCACATTGCACCCGCCGAGGAGACCTCTCAAGGCAGAGGTGCCCTCTCCACTCCATGCCGCTGCCCTGAGCATGGGGCAGTGGAGCAGAGTGGCTCCCTGCCTCTGGCTCGAGAGGAGACCACTTGAGCCGGAGGCAGGGATGCCTTCTCTGCGCCGCAGCACTGGGTGCTGGCACAGAGCGGAGAGGGCATCCTTGCCTCCAGCTCAAGAGAAGATCGGGGAAGCCTCTGACAGCCGCCTCCAAGTGCCACTTGGGCACTTCAGGGGCAGCTGTCAGCTGCACTCACTGGCTATGGCTAGCTGCTTGGCAAGAGCAGCAAGGGGATTTTGCCACTCTTGCCAAGTGGCTCGCTTTTTGTGGGGCTTCACCCACGATGGGTCATGTTGCCTGGGTTTGGATGACACGACAACCCATCGTGGGTCAAACAACCCCTACAACAAACCGTTGGTTCTTACCATGGTTGCCAACCACAATAAGAACCAACGGTTGGTAACCACAACTGCGTTTGCAAAACACGACAGCCAACCGTTGACAACTGGCAATGGTTGGTTCTCGTGTTGTGCGAAACCAGTCTGTGTCTAGGGATCCTGAGCCCTCGGGGGAGATGGCCATTGACCCTTCCCCTGAAGACATCTCCAAGACTCAGAGGCAGATGCCAAGAGGCCACCTAGTTCCAGTAAGTGAAGGTGGCTGCAGGTTTGGGCTTGGCCAGATGCAGAACTGCCTGCCTGAGGAATAAGGACTCCTCATGAGTAAAGGCATACTTGTGCGCAAGGGTCTACTTGTGAGCAGACATTCCTCAGGTAGCACTGATGGACTGCAGCTGCGTGCTCTGGGCGGGACCCTGAAGACTCCGGCTGAAAAGCCTTCAGTTCTAGGCAGGACCGGTGCAAGGCAGTTTGGTGCCCTAGGCAAGATCAGATATTTAGCGCCCCCCCTTCCCACTTGAGAGTGCTGTATTTTTCCCCCAAGGCGTTTCTGGCACCCCCTTTAGCCCTGCGCCCTAGGCAGCTGCCTAGTTGGCCTAATGGTAGCACCGGCCCTGGTTCTAGGCGCAGCAGAGCTCTGGGACAACTTCTGTGCACCAGCGCCCAGACTCCAGCCTTGTCTTTTCCCAGCTCTTCCCTGGAACTCCCTGTGTTTGGGCTTCCTACTGACTTTGCCTTTGGTATTGATCCTGACTCATTCTGTGGAGCTCTGTCCCTCCACCACTGCACAGCAGTGGCTCTCCGGGGCTTCAGAAAGGGGTCTTTCCCAGCCTTCCAGCCAGTGCCCCATTTTTTCCCCCTCCCAAAAGCCCCTGGGAGCAAAGCGATGTGATGCGATGATGTGTCACTCCGGTGGGAGCTCCTGGGAAGCAAGATGGCAGCTTCAACTGCGGGAGCCCTTGCTTCCCAGCTCGTAAGGATATATGGACTTCGTTCAATCCGTTCCGTCTGTGTTTTGCAGGTTTGTCGGTCGTCTTTTTTCCTGCTGTCTGCTCATTGATGGAACTGGATTTTTATTTTTATTTTTACTTTCCAGAATTTTTGTTCTACTTGTGCTAACGCGCATTGGCAGAAGTGTGAACTAGCGCAGCCCCCCCCGGCAAAAGTGAAAAACCAGTCGGCAAGCCCACGGAATCTGTGTGTCGAGGGCCCGTTCCTCCCGGCAGTCACACATTCTAGCACTCTGACACCGGAAGCTCCAAATCAGTGAGATCATCTTATGAAAGCAAATCCCACGGCATAAACTGAATGGTTAAAGTTTTCAGAAATCATATAACTGATGACATTTTACTACCTACAGGCTCTTGAAATAGTTCCACATCCAGGCAGGGGGACTGGAACGTCTCTTAGGGACCAAATTCCCCGACATTCCACCCCAAGGGAAGGGACCGGAGCCAATTCCTGCTACTCCTCAGACAAGGGAAGGGTTGGAGCCACACCTTACTGCTCCTGTGACAAAGGAAGGATTGGAGCCAATCCCAGATGCTCCTCAGACAGGGGAAGAATCGGAGCCAATCATAGAAACAGGCCTGCCTTGCCCAGACACCCCCATAGAGACCTGATCCAACTTTGCCACTGAGTCGGAACCCCCAGGGTGCTGTGTGAGTCTAGGCCTTAGGATCTGAGCAACTCCTAGCTGCTCCTCCGACAGGGGAAGGATCGGAGCCCTGTTGCTCTTGCGACAAGGGAAGGGAGTCTAGAAGAGGACCTGAACCACTATGCACACCTCCACAGAGGTCAAAACCAACCCAGCCACTTGGGTTGGTCCCTTTGGGTACTGTGTGTCCAAGCCTCTCGACAATCAGGGTCCAGAACAAGATCAGACTTGAGTCCAAAGTACTTCCCCACATGCAGAGATTCCAACGTCCAAAGCTCCCAGTCCCAGCCTTGGAATCTCCCCACCATGTGGGTCGAGGTATAGGAATGTCCAGAAGTCAGGAAATAGCCCCAAGCCAGCCGGGCTCCTCGACGAAGACACATCCATAGCCACAAAAATGCACAGTCTGTGAAAAGTACGACAGTCCTTTTCATGGCAGGTTCTTGACAGCAAAAGTCCAAAGAGAAGACAGTCCAAATTAGGTAGAGTCCATGTGCAGAGTGTATGCTCCCCATAGCTCAGTCAGTGATAGATCCAAACAGAAAGATGCAGACAGGGAAGACGAGAGAGAGATGTTCCTAGCAAAGGCTCTGGAGGCTAAGCACTGACTTAAAAGCAAAGGTGTGGCCATCAGAACCCACCTCCCAAACCACTAATTGACAAGGGAACTGGCCCATCCACGACTCGAGGCCCCCATCCCACCTGGGTGTCTCTCTCTACCCTTCAGGGGTGAGGCTTCAACCGGAGTGACACCTCTGCAAACCGCCCCTCCCCTCTCCTGAAGTTCCCAGAGAAGGATGCCAGCTCCTATTTCTGCAAGGTCCAAGTTGCAGCTGGACGGGGGAGACAAGTCGACTCCCGTCTGCTTTCCCCTGAGAACTCTGACAGTGATATGCTCACACTGGTCTTGACATTCCACAGGCTGACTAGGCCCCAAACTGTTCCAAACTATTGCTGACCGGTTTCTGGCTATGAACTAGAAGGCCCACTGTATGACTGACACTGAACCCCGACACTGTGTGACTTGGGAAAAGCCTGTCCGCTGCAGAATCCGTGGGACAGATCCATAGAAATCCAAACTCATTTGACCCTGTTGCAGAGTTCTCCGACATGTCTACCAGCGCCAAAAATTCAAATCTAAAGTTCTCCATGGAACTATCGGCCACCCAGATACAGCAACTATAGCAGGGAGAAACCAAAGCTAGACAAGGCAAAGAGGAGCCAGTTAATATGCCCAAGGAGCAAGAATGGCTTCCATGCCCTTTCTGGGCCCAATTCAAAGTGCTGGTATTAAATTTATTTATTTATTTTTATTACAGTAATACCTTGGATTGCAAGTAACTTGGTCTGAGAGCATTTTGCAAGACAAGCAATTTTTTAAAATAAATTTTGACTTGATAAACAAGCGATGTCTTGCAATACAAGTCGTAGGGATGTAACCGCTCGCCTCCAGCAGGCATAGCGGGCCAAAATCGGCCCCGCTCATCTCCGCCAGAGACTCGCTTTGATATAAGAGTGTTTTGGATTACAAGCATGGTTCCGGAACGAATTATGCTTGCAATCCAAGATATTACTGTACATTTGTTAATCGCCCATCTGGCTGATGGGCGATTAACAAATTTAAAAAACCCTAAACAGCTTGGGACCAGAGTACCTAAAGGAATGAGTCCTCCCATATGTACCTGCTCAGACCTTAAGATTATCTTCGTAATCCCTCCTCCAGGGTCCCCACCTAATGAGCTGAGGCAGATATCAACAAAGGAGAGGGCCTTTTCAGTGGTGGCACCCTAGTTGTGGAACGCCCTCCCCAGAGTGGCTCATGTGGTGTCTACATCATAGTGTTTTCAGCACCAGGTGAAGACCTTTTCTATTTCCCCAGGGTTTTTGGTCCTTCAGCTTTGCTTTTAAATGTTTATTATTGTCATTTTGCTGCCTGAGGTGGCGTCCCCTGCTCCCATCCCATGCACAAAAGCTGACTGAACTTGCCATTAAATCTTCTTCCAGCACACTTGAAGGCAGCGAGAAGCTTAGGAGGCACAAGCTAGGCAATCTGGCACACAGTTCTCTCCTCCAACACCTTGCTGCCACCTCCCAGAATTTACCGCCTGAGGCAACTGCCTCACATTGCCTAACGGTAGGGCCGGCCCTGGCAAATGCACTTTGCCTGACCTGGAAATGCATAGAGCTAGGGTGGGTCAGATAGAATCCAAGAGCTGCCTGGAGGGACCCAAGAGGACAATCCCCCATGACATGCGGGTGAGTCTGTAAGACACATTGGCTGTAATCCTGGACACATTTATGAGGGAGAAAGCCCCTTTGAACACAAGTCAGCAAGCCTAGGGTTGCACTGACAGTTACCTACACCACCAAGAATATGAGCCATTTTTCATTCCGACGGCTCATTACTCACTTCACGTCTCACGCGCCCCGAGCCTGAGAAACCTCTACTTCATAGCCCTTGTGATCTCTTATCATCTTGCCCAACACCCATTCCAAGAAATGAGTTCAGTACTGATTATCCCAGCCAGAACTTAGGAGATAGCAGATCTGAGAACAACAAGGAGATAATGTAATGCGGTTTCCAACTGTTTGTCGCTGATTTATAAAATGCAGTGTGAGACATGGACGAGAACGAGAAGCCCTTCTTCAGCTTTAGAGGCCCAATCAAGGAGCAGAATGAAGCAGAGATGGTTCTTCCTCCTCTTTGCCCTAATGTCCGTCCATTTGGCTTCTGGTGGTGAGTACCAGATTACAATGTGAAGATCCTTGCATTCTTCATGCAACACATGGCTTAATTTTGTATGGAATTCTTTGACACCTTGTGAGGGCCAATAGCTCAGACGGTTTACTTAAAAAAAGAAAGACACTGGGTAGGATCCAGACTTGGCCATACTTAGAGTAGACCCATTAAAATCAATGGGTCTTCAGTTAGCCATGATGACTAACTGAAAGCCCCTTCAATGGGTCTTCTCTAAGCATGACTAAGTTAGGTTGACGTTATCGATTTTATTTTGAATTCGGTGTGTATGTGATTGTTGTCTTCCCTTGTTTTTCCCTTTTTTCCTCCCTCTCTCCCCCTCCCACCCCCTGTATAAACCCCTTTCTTATATTCAGACATTTAGCTTTGTTGTTTTAAAAGTGAATGTGTCTCTAGACACTTCCCCAAATAAAGTACTATGTGGTTGCAAAATTACCATTTGAGTTCTATGGATTTTCACCAAGTTTTGTTAAATTCTGTGTGTTGGGGCTTTGAGTAAGAAAATCCAAAGCTCCTTTCTCTTTCTTCTTCTTTTTTTGCTGGGGGTGGGCTAAAGGGAAGGGTGCATCTATTTCCGTATTGTCCCAGCCCTACTTGGAGATGCTGGGGATCGAACCAGGGCCTTTCTCCATGCTAAGCATGGACTCCACCACTGAGCTATGGCTGCACCACCTTGTCTTTGGACCCCATAGCATAGCTGCCAAGAGGGACAGAGCAAGAATCCCCCGGCCAGCACCGCTTCTGCAATTCGCCTTCCAATAGGAACAGAACCACTGAAAACAGTGGCCCCAACTCCCAACCCAGACAACCTATCCAGAGAGATACTGTGGTGAATGGTATTGAAAGCACTGAGAGGTCCAAGAGGGTCATGCTCACCTGTCCCTCTCCCAGCAAAGGTCATCCATGTGAGAGCTGGACTGACCGGGTTCAAAGCTTCCTAGCCAGTGACCCTCAGTCCGTCACGCAGGCGGAAGGAGGAGATAACAGCAGTTAATAAAGATTAAAGAGTTTATTTGTAAGACCCAATTACATGGGATTAAGGCAAGCAATGCATCTGTTACTCACTACATCATTGCAGACTCAAATCCACTACCCCAGTGGTAAGGCTAGATGAAGTGAAGTCCAAGAACAAGACACATGTCGAGACGAGACGAGAAGAGAAGTGAAGCTATCAGCAAGTGTGTTAGCTTTATACCACACCTATAAATAGGATATTACTCACCCCAGTTGTATAACCTATTCATCAACATGTTTACTGCTAACCTGTTCAAGGTTGCTGAGTCATATCCCGAGACTATGTCTCGTGACTAGAGACCTTGTGTATTTGAACTCAAGAAACACTCACCAGGTCAGGTGATAATCTCGATGTCAGGTGGTAATCTCGTTCTGCCTATGCAAAACCCAACATCCCCTGCTTTTGCATTTGTCGCAGAACGTGGTTATTTACCTCATACAACAGCAATAGCTTTGTTGACATCTGATGCTGTTCCTTCATCTATGGACTTTGATAAAAAAAAACTTTTGCAGGAATGACTTTACCTGCCAGAAATTTAAACCACCATCAAATCACTTCTGATGTATCCCTCCTCATGAGACAGTTTTATTTGCAAACCCAAAACGTTGTGTATTGCTATCTGCCTGCAGCATAGCAATCCTGCCTTGGATTTCTGAAAAAACTGTAATAGGTTTTTCACATCAATCCCAGCATCATTTAAACATTTTTACAATTTAAACTATTTAAACAAATGCAATAACTATTTAAGCTTTACAATAGCATAATAGCACAATACATAATACTATGCATTCAGTTCAATTTCAGTTGAACTCTAACCTCTAGATGATTGTTTCTACAAATCAATCAAACAAAGTATGGTTATAAAAAACAAACTTCAGGTGTTTTGTTGTTCTTACTATCACAACCACAACTGGCATTTCTGTGAATCTGTAAGCCACCTGTGCTCTGACTTGTAAAGTATAGTCTGAAGTATGTTCCCTCCAGATAACACATAACTCCTTTTCAGAGCTCTCCAAGCATGTCCTGTTGGTCTAACAGTCTGCCCATTACACGACAGCAATATCTGGCCTTGTTGCTTATACAATGAAGCTCAACAGCCCAATGCTCCTGTGTAGCATTCAAACTGCTTTTCCATCAGCATGTGCTTGAAAATCCTCAATTATTGGAGTCTCTCACTGAGTTAACTTTCTCCAAATTCTCAATTACATCCATGATATTTCTCTGGTTTGTTGCAGTAAGATACTGCCCTCTTGGTTCTCCTTCAACCTCTATTACAAATAAACAGTTGATCCGCCACCAAGCAGTTTCATTTTCAAATGAAATTCCAAACCTGGATCAATTATATCATATTGCTTTTATCTGTCCAGAAAAACAATAGATCATCCACTAAACAAAGTATACAGTTATGTCCCTTTCTCTGTTTAACAAACAAACATTGATCTGCCTCTCTGTGCAAATCTCAATTCAGCAATGTTTGAGTTCAAACAGAATTCAGCCTCCAGCTGATTCTAGCTTTCCTACAGAAATTCTCAGACAGTTTTCCAAAGACTTCCTCTCATTTAAAATGTTATGTTCCAATATTCCAACTGTGAAATATTCATAATCTTCCACATTCTAAACATCAGTCTAACTGTTTCCAAAGCAAATTGTTGTTGCACTCACCTATGATTATCCAGCTCCTTTTAACTGAGCAAAATCACAAGCAACCAATCTTGCTATTTGTCACATAACCTTTCAATCTGGTTAGTTTCATTTAAAATATCTATTGGTAACAATGAGTTCCATGGACTGCTGTTCTTTCACCAGCTTCCATGTTTTGTTCTTTATCCAAAGAATTCAACTCAGCTTGCATAGCCTGAAGCTATGGTTCAGCTTCCTTAACAGACAATTTTTCACCTTTGAAATTTTGAAGTTTCAAATGGCTTTTCCTGCAAATTCATCCTGATATCTCACAGGTTGTTTGACTCACCTGTTCCTTACCTCATCAGTTATCAGGTTCCTGTTCCAATAAATTTGCACCAATGATGAACAATCATTTGTCTAGTCTCCACTAAACCAAATGTGTATCAGAGTTGTCAAATTTCACTGACTGTCTTTCAGCAAATGCTTTTCTATTCTGACTGAACTTGATGCATCCCTGCATTAACAGAATTAATTTTGAAAATGATTCACATTTCATTCAGCATTATACTCAACACTTCTAGATAATCTCACTATCCAAGTGTTGTTCATGTGAAACACAATATTCTCATTTTAGAAAAATCTCATGTAAGCTCCCTTACAGATTTCTTCTAACTTTGAGGTGTATGTACCTACATATCAGATCCAAGATCTGAAATGTTTCTCCAGAAGATTCCCCTTCTACACTACTTTCCATAAGTGTACAGTTCATCACACAGAACTAAAACTTCTATCATGTACATAATCAAAACATTTAAGAGCTTCTACCCAAACCTCATTATCCAAATTAGTATCACCTCTTCTGAGTGTTTGTTTACTCTTCCACACAATCCATGTGTTCAATATCACATCCTGTTAGAAATCATCAAAACATGCACTGAATTGAACTTCCCCATATCTGAAAGAAATAGGTAACATGGGTAATATGCTTGTTTCCCATCCAAGCACAAAAC